>JABUQX010010014.1:22500-41620 GCA_015478945.1 Trachelipus rathkii | reverse complement strand
TATAAATATATAAATATATATAATATATATTATATATATATATATATATATGTATAATATATATATATATATATATATAATATATATATATATATTAATATATATATTATTATATATAATTATATATATATATATATATATATAATATATATATATATATTATAATATATATATATAATATATATATATATATATATATAAATTATATAAATATATATTATATATATATTAAATATATATATATATATATCATCTTTTATGTAACTGTTTCATGTTTAAAGTGATGCTATCCTTTTTTCGAAAGGGCATAGCGATAAAAGTTTAAACTTTATTCTTTTACAAAACAATATCCATTATTAAAAAAGAGGAAAGATTAGTATCTACAAGAGTTTCAAGTGGATGAGGAAGTATATATTGATTCCTGACAGATGACAAATGTTTCAACATAGAAGGTTCATATGGAGGGAGATACGTGAGAAATATTTCTTGAAGGAGGATATTTTCATTTTGCAATATCTTATGTTTTCAGCTGCTTAGGAAAGGAGATATAAAATAATTATATTATGTATATATATATATATATATATATATTATATATTTATATATATATATATTATTATATTTATATATATATATAATATATATATATATATATACTTCAAAATTATCACCAAGTAGGTAATATAACGTAATATCTCAATGTCGCTAAGCTTTGTACAATAACAACATACGGTGCCGTGTCTGTACTTGAGGATGGCGAGGGAAATAAAATAAATGTGCGACACCAACACCGTACGTCATATTCGTGACAGTACAACACAACACAATGTTGCTACCTGGGAAGTGCAACTGATGGACAACGTTCTAATGAAGGTGTAATTGGTCAAGTCAACGACCCTATGCGAAACTAATAATGCATAACGCCGCCTCTGACTCTGATGACCATCTGCATAAGTCGAGGCAAACTCAATATGAGGTTCTGGATAAATTTCTGGGGTATGTTATTCCATCCCGCATTCACGGCACATTCCAGATCGTGCGGAAAGTAGATCGTCGAAGGCATTTTTGAGGTGGTCTCAAAGGTGTTCGATGGGGTTGAAGTTGGGCTTAGCGGGTGTCAGTCCAGCACCTGTACATCAATCGTACGTAGGTAGTCCGTAATCGCTGTTGAAGTGAGTGGGCGAGCATTATCGTGCATTTGGTGGAAGTGGTTCCCTATTAATGGGGTAAAGGGAATAAAATGGTCATGTAGTATGTGTTCCGGGTAGTATGGTGCATTTAACGATCTCCGGAATATATAGACGAGGGCGGTACAGAGGTCGAAGCAAATACCGCCCAATAACATTTTGGATCTACCTCCGAACGGTTCCTTTGCTGCGATGGATATTGCATGCGTTATAGCCTTCACCACTTCTACGTCACACTTTAACAAGACTATCTGCAGATCTCAGGCATACCCTAGTTTCGACTGTGATACACTCTCTTATAGTTGTCGACAGTCCAATGTGCGTCATTCCTAGCAAACAGTAGTTGCTGTACTTTGCACTCGGCGGTGAGCAGTTGCGCTGTGTCAGCCCTTCTACTTGACAGTCCACTTCATTAAGTCGTCGTCTAATAGTTAGGGATGAATCTACACATCCCTTGTGGTTACAAAGTCATTCCTAAGCTCAGTACTAATGAACCCTCTGTTTTACATCCTCATCCGCAGGTATCACTCATTCATTGCAGTCATAACCCACTTCCTACCCTGTCCGCGACTACATAATGAGACCCCATGCCACGAAACTGGCTGACCATACGATTAATCATGATATGATGTACACCGGGCACATTCGCTACATATCTCATACTATGACCTTCCTCTATCATGGTGGATGCTCTTGCGCACTCTTCTCTCGATAAATGGCGTGACCTATCAATGTTGTCGGAAGTATTGCGAGTTAAAGTGACTCGACAATACGACTTACAATTCCTGCAACATGGGGGTCAAAGCAATCGACGGAGACTGAACATGAACTAAAACATCAGGATACGTTGACAAGGAGTAAACTACTTTCACGACACTTTTGCAATTATAATTTTATGATTGTTTTCACTTCAATGTGATAGGTAGAGACAGGGATCTATTTTCGAGAATATTAATGGAAACGTTTGTAATTCGCAATGTGGAGACTTTAATCAATAATAAATCGTTAATATATGGACGAGTTTGCTTGAATAGCCTAAAATCCAATTCAAAACTTTGAAAATTGAATTGGTGCACTGCTTTAGAATAAGACCTCAGTCTTAATTTTTATGTTGGATTTTCCGTATTTATATAATATATATAATATAATATATATATATATATATATATTAATTATATATATAATTATATATGATATTATATATATATAATATATATATATGTATATATATATATAAATATATAATATATATATATATTATATTAATATATTATATATATATATATATATATATATATATATATATATATATATATATATATATATATATATATATATATATATATATATATATATATATATATATATAAATAAGAGATATATATCACACAAATATATATTTATTAATATCGTGGTTTTAGATATTATATATTAGAGGTGTATTGACATCCGCATCCGCATGACATCCGCATTAAAATTGACATCCCATTCCGCATCCGCAACCAAATATCGCAAACATTCCACATCCTCATCCGCACTTTTTGTCATGAGGATATATATATATATATATAAATATATATATATATATATATATATTATATATATATATATGATATATATAATAATATATATATATATAAATATATATATATATATATATATTTGAAAATCAATTCAGTCTTCTACTTGCTCCGAAGAGGTCAACATGTAATGTTGAACGAAACGTCAGCATAGTTATTTTAATTTAGTTTGTGTTTTTTAAATATTCCTCCTTTCTAATTAAATATAGTGGTTTTAAATTAATTATCATATATTATATATATATATATAATATATATTAAGAAATATTTTATAAAGTATATATAAGTATATATAATATATATAAAATACATTATAAATACATATATAATATATATATATATATATAGAAGGCAGAAAACGTTTATTTGAAGCATAATTACCTTCATATAAATTTTGAGGCATCTAGAAATTTTTGACTTCAAAATTAAGAGCAAATTTTTGTTAAGCCACTTTCTGAAGGGTGGAGGTTTTGGAAAAGTGGATGGTTAAGGAGGAAAAAGCGAGTTGGGTTCTCGTTCCCGCATCTGATACTTCCAACTTCCTTGAAAGGCGGGGACCCTACTCGCTATATATATATATATATATTATAATATATATATATATATATATATATATATATATTATATAATATATATATATATATATATATAATATATATATATATATAATATATATATATATATATATATATATATATATATATATATATATATATATATATATTTTATATATATTATATATATATATACGTATATATTATATATATATATATAATATATATATATATATATATATATATATATATATATATATATATATATAATAAATATTTATATATATATAGTATATATATATATATATATATATATATATATATATAATTTTGTGCTGACATCCGCATCCGCATCCACGCGGATGTGACATTAACATCCGCATCCGCGGATGTAAAAAATCTGACATCCGCATTCACATCCGCATCCGCGTGATCCGCGGATGTTAGAAATCTCACATCCGTATTCGCGGATGTCAAAAATTTTACATCCGATACATTACTAATATATATATATATATATATATATATATATATATATATATATATATATATATATATATATAATATATATAATATATATAATTATATATATCATATATATATCATATATATATATATATATAATATATATATATATATATATATATATATTACTAACCATTGAGTCGGCATCTCGAAACATAACAACGTCGATGTTGGGATCCCCCATTGCAGCAAACCTCCAAAGATGGACAATAACTTCGTCTATGTAAAAGTTTAATGGATAAGGAAGGTTATTCACATCACAATAGTACAAAAATGTTCTTGGAGTAACTTTAGATTGAAGAAAAGAATATCTTCTTTTGTTGCATAGACTCTAACAAGCCAACAGGGTAAAAGCAGTATGTTTCCAATGTTTGATTGAATCCTATCCAATATTTTAACCTAGTAGGGAGAAAGCAATATGTTATATAACTCGAGATTGGTTACCTGAAGGCTTGCTTCAAGCTACAGGTTCCCCTGAAATTAAGAAAAATAAAAAATATCAAGAACCCTTTATTTATAATATTTATGCGTTTGAGATAATTATTCTCTTTTATCATAATTCTTATTAAAAACTCCTATGCAATATCGTCAATAGGTATGTAGTAGTAAATCATTATATAATATATTATATATATATATATACTATATATAATATAATATATATATATATATATATATATATATATATAATATATATATTATATATATATATATATAATATATATATATATATATATATATATATATATATATATATATATATATATTATATATATAAAGTACCTTTTGGGCTAAAAATAGTAACTAGGAAAATTTAATTAATTATTATATAAACAGCCACGTCGGTTGCCAAAGCTCTTGATTTTCTTTGCATTGAGGTGAAAGAGGTTCAATTATGCGCGAAGTGTAAAATTTATAATTAAGTAATGAATTATTAGATGACAATATGTCATTGGAATGTTATCTGATACACGATTCTAGTGAATTTGAATGTTATCTGATACATGATTTTAGTGAATTTGAATGTTATCTGATACATGATTCTAGTGAATTTGAATGTTATTTTATACAGGAATCTAGTTAATTTGAATGTTAGCCGCGCCCACACCCAAATGGAGCTGAAAGTACATAATGATTTTAGTGAATTTGAACATTACCTCCGACAAGACTTTCGCAAAATTGAATGGTCGCTGATTCATGGCTCTATCAAGTTTTGATATTTGTCAACGACCTAAGGCAATTTTCAGGATTTTTCAAATTAAGTCAAAAAAGTGTCATGTTAAGAAATTTTTTCGGCTTTAATGAATACAAACAATTTAAACTGCAGTATAATTACATTATAACGATAGAAATGACTTGCAAAAACCGACAGGAAACTTTCACAGCTGTAAATATTTTTTTATAAGACTTTCTAGCGTATTTCATTGTTAATGGCAGGTCTTCTTTTAAGCGTTGGAATTAGTTATCCATCATGTGGGAATCTCAAAAGCGTTTGTACCGTTCTTCCATAATTTTGATATCTTGTTGGGATCTCTCCCTTTGTTCGTCACTTACATTACCTAAATTACTTGACAATTGGTCAAAATTGTTATTTTTAAAAATGCCTTTTTACGATCATAGTGAAAACTAACTCTTTGTAGTCACTTAAAAGTTGTTTTTTTTATTAATTGTTCGTAGTTATCTGCCCTATAATTGCCTAGAACGCTTTCTACCAAGTTCACAAATGAGAATCAGGCTTTTTTTACCCATTCATTCATGACATTAGGAAAATTGCTGTCTTTAATTAATGGTACTATTTGTGGGCAGTCGAAAATTCCCGTCTTGATATTTTCAAATCTCAAACTTAACAATTTGGAAATTATGTATTTAAAACACTCGCCCCTCGTATCTAAAGTTTTTTTTATTGTTTAATGAGACTTAGTTTGATATGTAGAGGAGGAAATATAATGTTAGTTCTGCTCAATAAAGATGGATTAATTATATTCTTCCTCCAGGAGTAAATGATGTTTGTGCTGCCCAGATTTGTTTGAAATAATGTTCTAACTTGGCTCTGTGTCTCCCATAAGTAAAGGAAGCAGGGCTATTTAGTATATCTTCCTTGCTGCTCTAGCAGAAAATTAATAATTCTTTAAGTCAATACATATATTCCACTCGTACACCCTATATTTATTTGGTAAGATTTTTAAAAATTCTATATGTTTATACTTTTCTTTCAATTTCGGTGAGTGCTCAATCGGTATCGAGCCCTATAGAAGGTCATTATGTAACAACACACACACTTAAGGGACGGTATTGATTTTTGCTCCGGACTGGCTCAGTTTTTGCCCAAACTGGAAATAGCCATATTTTGTTTTTTAAATTTTCAGCAATTTTTGACCAACATAATAGAAAAACCGCAGCTTTTTCTGACGTCTAAAATGTCGTTTTCGGGTGGGCTTTTTGTGTCTGTATTAATTTTTTTTTTAAATTTTCATTTTTTTAAACCTATCTTTTTGACATTTTTCGATTCACCTCCTACAATTTTTTTCAAAATGGCTTCAAACTTGAACTATACATAGAATGGTCTCTTACCTAGAGACTGCATAAAATTAAATAATGATTTTTGACCCCAAATCCAATCACTGGTTGAAATTCAAACCCAACATTTTTTTTGCCTTTGAAAATGTAAAAATTGCTGTGGCTTTTTTTTCTGACCATCCGATCAGCATGAAATTTTCAGGCATTTCTATTGGAAAGGTAAATATTTTGTATTTAGATCATTTTTTTTATGCAGTAGTTTAGGATCTGTCCTTGGAACAAAGTTTCCCCCAAAATTTTTTTTGAAATTTATAATACTTTTTCTTTTAAGTATACAAAAAAATATTTAAGTAAAAAAGATGTATCAATGCAGACTATATACACCATGAAAATTTTAGGTTGATCGGATAGTAGAAAAAAAATTATCTCAATATTTTCATTTATTAAAAACATTTTTTTTCTGTTCATTTAATGCTTGTTTCTTGCTTTGTTTTGTTTTGGTTTTGATTTGTTTGTTTTTTAATTATCGGCGTTATTTATCTCATGTTTTCTAAATTATAATCTTTCAATTATACCTCTGTCTCTCAAATCATGGATGCCTTCACGTATTTGCATTTTTTTTAACTTATTTTCAGTTCATTCTTATTGTGGTCATCATGTGTTTTTATGGTGAAGACATAAGGTCAAGCGGTTTTTCTAGAATTGGTTAGGACGATCTGGAATATGTGGTAGGTTCTTTAATTAACTGTTCAATCGTTGAGAATACTGAAATGTTTTTGGTCTCCTCCCCGCCTGCATCAGTGTGAGAGGAGCTCAACCGCTCAGTGTGGTGTACGTTGAAATCCCATAAATAGAGGATCTCAGCATTTCGATGGGAAGAAGTAACAGTCTCATGAGAAGTAGTAAGATAGTCAAAAAAACATGAAAATTTGTTCCATTAAGGGAGCAGTAGCAGAAACACAAGATAATGATAGTAGTTGTGAAAAGATTTTTAGCCACAGAACTAAAATTAGGAGATTCAGATCTCGAGACGTGTTACAGGAGTCTTTATATTTTATATAGGTACAGACACCACCATTAAGACGAAATTATAGAAAAGCTATGTTAGAGATATTAAGGTTTTGAAAAAATCTGGCTCAGCTGGGTCTTAGACAATAATAAAATGTTAGGTTGAGAATTAGAGGAGGTGATAATTCCACAGATTCTTGATTAGCACGCAGGCCACGAACGTTAGCAAAGTCAATGAAACCCCCGCCTGCGCCCACCCCAACATCTACTTCGAACAGTGATTCGTGCAGCCCGCTCACAAACAAACGCACACAGGCTATAATACTTTAAAATTCTTAGGTTTACTCAATCACACACCACACTACTCACCACACACACACACACACAAGCCACACACACAACACATACAACACACCACAACCACACACACACACGAATATACATACAGTGAACCATGTTGTCGAACATACACACACACAATTGTACACAAATTAACATAAAGAGAAGATCGTATACTAAAGGAAACTAAACTAATGTTAGAACAAACAAAATTAAATATCCTACAGGTGATGGCAAACTTGCTTTTTGTTATATTTTTTAAAACCAGCAAATAAACATTAGGCCTCCTATGTAATTTATAACATAGACAAAGCCTAAAATACCATAAATTTTGTTGTTTAAAAATATAAAATCAAAACTAAAACTTAGCTTTAAGATTCTGGACTTTAATTTTCAACTAAAATTTCTCCCTCATTTGTAAAAAAACATAAAACCCTTGCAAACAATTAAATATTAAACCATAATCGAAAATAACATACATGAAATTAAATTAAAATTTATATATATATATATATAAATATATATATTTTTATATATATATATATATAGTATTAGATATTATATATATATATTATATACTATATATATAGATATATAGTATATATTATATATCTAATATTATTATTATATAATATATATATATATAATATATATATATATATTATATAATATATATATATATATATTATATAATATTATATATTATATATATATATATATATATATAATATATATATGTATATTATATAATGTAATATTATATATATATATATATAGTATATTTATAATATATATATATATATATATATATATATATATATATATATATATATATATATATATATATATATATGGAGAAAAACGGAGTACTTGCATTTGTGGTGTTTTCTCAAGGTTTGATTCCTTTCCGAAGATGATTTTACCAGAATTTCTTGAAAGTAATTCACTATGTAATAAATGGAATAAGAAAAAGTATATCGTAGCTATTAGTATTAAAACATGTAATGAATTTATCAATTTACTCGTAAGTAGTTACAAGTACTAGATAGACTTTAACAGCGTGTATTCAGGAAGAAACCTGGGACTATTTTAGGTGTGTGTGTGTGCGTGCCGTATGCATGCACACACGTACATACGTGCATACGGCACGTATGTACGTATGTCTGTCTGTCTTGTCATTGTCTTTCCTGGGTGTTTTTGTCACAGGGCCCTCGGCCTTGTGCGTCTCACATGCGCGAAGCGTGTGTGAGCAATACCCATGTACGTATGTCTGTCTGTCTATCTGGCCATGGTCTTTCATGAGTGCTTTTTGCGGTCTGTTGTGACTGTTGCTCTTTGTGTGCACCGCCTGTTGTGACTGCTCCGGCTCTCCCCGTACCCCCTTAACACCACCCGCCATGAGCCACTCGCTGTGACTGCTCTTCCTGCATTTGCCTTCCACGGGTGTCTTTCCCCCACTTTCACTTGCTTTGCCTTGTCATCGAACACGGGAGTAGTAATGCACCCACCTGGGCGATGCCACCCTTTTCGATATGAAGGAATAGAGCTATCGGTCTGAAACTTAGAATATAATCTATATATGTGATAAACTGATCACAGGCGAGTTTTGGTGCCCGTAGGTCCCCTAGGGGTGGTCACCCCGAGAGCGTAGCGCTACGCTTCGCGTTTAAAGCCCTTTTGCTTCCAAACCCGAGATTGAGTTAAGCCTAACGGCTAATCATCGAACCAGGTGTTCGATGCGTGAGAGAGAGCGCGCGCGCATGCGCGCGCGTGCGCATACACATACACATTATTATTATTATTACGTCGAAGATTCGATTCCGAGGAAATTGAATATGAGTCGAAACGATTCTGTAAGGGATCGTTTTTTAGCACTCCGACTTTTGCGTTTCCGCGTGGCGCGCGTCTTCGCATCCGTTCCCGACTGCGCGCCGATTGCGCCACCCGACTCCGAATTATGCTATGTGGCTAAATTTGGCGGGTGGTTACTGATGAGGTAACCTCAGTCGTATACGAAGTTACGTCCCACTGGGTCCCCCCGACGGGGGACCCCACCCCCATAAAAAAAAAATAAATGATCAGTCTCTTTAGGAAAAAATGAGAGGCATTCAGAGGTTGAGTTCTAGAAATACTTGGTATGTGAATCTGACGAGTTTGGCTTCGGCTACCGGTGCTGAGCCACTGCGGTGCGAGTTAATAACAATTCGTATAGCAACCATGTTGGTTGTTGTTTTATATAGGTAAGCGAGGTCGTTAGAGTTCGAATATGATGGTTATAAGTCTGTGTAGGGTGTCTAGGACCCCCCCCATTAGGGGGTCCCGACTGAAAAAAAGAGCCACAGAGTGGGAAAACAGAGGTCGAAGGAGGAAGAAAGAAGGAAGAAAGATGATAAAGAGGGAAGAATGAAGAAGGAGTCTGATCAACGGAGTAGGTGTTGTCAGCTGCACCGGTGCTGGCTCCGGTGCGGTTCCGAGTAAATATTTGTGTAATGATCCAATATTGGTGTACTTATATATGTTTATAAGATCGTAGATCTCGAATATAATGGTTTAGAACATCAAAGAATAAAAAAAAAATACCTAAATAAATAAATAAATAAACTTTCTTATTCTTTTTATGTTTATAACTTTTAAATTTACGTTTTTACATAGTCTAAAGCATAAATCAGTAAATCAAGCACCCACCCTACGCCTCCTGACCAGCTTGTGATCTATGATCTATCTGACTATTGATCTATTGATTAAGGTCAATTTTTAACTAAAATTGTCATGTTTTCATACCGCCTAAATCAGTAAATCAGTAATAAAACTGCCCTTCATCCTCCCTCCTGAGCAGTTGTGATCTATTGATCTACTTGATCTATTGACTATTGGATCTATTGATTATTGATTTAAGTCAATTTTACTAAATTGGTCATGTTTTACAGTACCCTAAATCAGTAATCAGTAAATCAAAACCACCATCCACCCTCCCTCCTGACGCAGTTGTGATCTTATTGATCTATTGATCTATTAGATCTATTTGATCTATTGATCTATTGATTAAAGGTCAAATTTTTACTAAAATTGTATGTTTTACATACCTAAATCAGTAATCAGTAATCAAACTACCCTCTCCACCTCATACCCTTCTGTGATTCTATTGATCTATTGAATCTATTGATCTATTGATCTATTGATCTATTGATCTATTGATTAAGGTCAAATTTTTTACTAAAATTGTCATCTTTTACATACCCTAAATCAGTAAATCAGTAAATCAAAGCAACCAACCTGCCTCGTGATCTATTTATCTATTGATCTATTGGTCTATTGATCTATTGGATTAAGGTCAAATTTTTACTAAAATTGTCATGTTTTACATACCTAAATCACATAAATCAGTAAATCAACACTCCAACCTTACACTCCGAACCAATATGATATTTGATCTATTGATCTATTGATCTATTGATTTAAGTTCAAATTTTTTACTAAATTCGTACCGTTTTAGCATACCTAAAGCAGTAATAACTAAATCAACACTATCCAACTCTCCTGACATCTTGTGATCTATTGATCTATTGATCTATTGATTCAAGTGCACATTTCGAGTGTCATTTTGGATAAACATACATAAAATCAAGTTCTTTAAACAAAGATCAAACAATATATGCTGACGTAACAAAGTTTCACATATAAGCTAACATGGCGTAACATGAACTATGAAAATAATGTACAAAGAAAAACCTATCACACCTTACATGAATAAACAGTTTAACATTAACAAAGTTCCAACCATAACATCAGTAAAGTACTAACATAAACAACAAAAATCGTAACCTATTCATACTTTTTCAAAACATATCTCTAACATAATCGATTGTTGAAAGTACATCCTTGAAATCATTACTAAATTTATCACAACAGTTGGTTATTATCATACTGATCAACGATATATGCTAACATAATAAGTTTTCCACATCAATAAAGCTAACATGATGTAGCATGAACTAAGAAAATAATGTACAAAGAACACCTATAACTTAAACACGAATAACTGTTAACATTACAAAATTCACACTTTAACACCAGTAAATGTAATCTAATCATGGGTATGCAAAACGTAACTAATCTTACTTTTTTCCACAGCATATCTGTACATAACGATGTTAATTTACACTAACAAGGTAATATTTAACAAAATGTATCATAACATTGTCCGATTATCATACTGATCAACAATATATGCTAACATAACATGTTTTCACATTATTAATACAGCTAACATAGCATCATATGAACTGGGAAAATAATGTACAACGACAAACTAACACAACTTACACACAAATAAAATGTTAACATTAACAAGTTCAGACGTTAACAGCGGTTAAGTAACTACTTAATACAAATACGAACCTATTTATACATTTTTCCAAACATATCTCTAACATATTAACGTTAATCCTACATTGAAGACAGTAACATTTATCAAAAATGTGTCATAACCATACATAACCCTCATAATACCTAACGAGTAAAGACGAATAAAGTAAAGTTTTTAGGCTTATCTCTTTTAGACTCCGCCTCCTTTCAGAAAATAACCAACTCTAAACATGAAAAAATGATTTTACGCTTTAACTATCTGCATAAAGTGATGCAATACTTATTTATATTTGACCCTCTGGCAGGATATACTAGCAATGTAGCAGTCGCCATTCGGTTTACGATTTAATATAAATGACACTTCGTTGGGAATAAAGAAAACTCCTGCGTGAAGATATCAAACAAGGTAGAGATCGGGGAGATGTCATCGTATCAAACACTGCGAAAACCTATCCTACTGAAGAAAATAGTGAATATAAAAATGCTTAAATGTAATGAGATTCTTTCTTTCAACCATCAGAAGAAAGTAAAACAAGAATACGATCGTCGAATGAACCATATGTTCAAAGGGTAATATATTTCTCGTTCGACACACAACAACAACAATAACATAGTAGAAAAATAAGTTCTTTATATACAACCAACGACATATATGCTAAGTACATGTTTTCACATTAATAACGCTAACATAGCATTACCAGGACTAAGAAAATAATCGCACAGACGAAATCTACCTTACGCACGAATAAACTGTTAAATTAACAAAGTTCACACTTAACACTGTAAAGTACTGAATTGCATACAAACGTAACTATCATACTTTTTACAAACATATTCTAACATATTAACGTTTAATTTTTACATTGATACAGTAATATTTTAACAAGATTTTATTATAACCTTGTTTAACTATCATACAGAGCAGCGAAAGTATGCTAACGTAACAAGTTTTCACATTAATAGCTAACATAAAATAACCTGAACTAAGAATATGATGTAGCAAGCGACAACTAACACCCGTTACGTGCCGATAAACCACTACATTACAAACTTCTGCCAGCATAACAGCAATAAAGTACCTAAACATCGTGCAACGTAACTATTCACACTTTTTCAGCATATCTCTAACATATCAATGCTAATTTTACATTAACATCGCTATATTTAACAAAAATGTAGCATAAACCTGTCTAATTAGCATACTGACAAAGAATATAATTGCTTACGTAAAGAGCTGTTTTACATCAAACTTCCGTAACATTTTAACACCAAAAATTCATCATACTCGTTCTTAAATATCATAATCCCAGCGAATAATTGCAAACATAACAAAGTTTTTAACCAAACAACAAAAAATAACAAAATTTTATAAACATAACATAAAAAGTAAGTTCTTTGAGTATAATTCACGTATAATAGTTTACCGATTTTAAAGCAGTAAATCAGTAAATCAGTAAATCAACCCCTCCCCACCCCTCCCCTACCCGTCCCACCCGCCGGTGATCTATTGAGCTATTGATTCAAGTCATATTTCATGTATCATTTTTGGAACAAACATAACATAAAAATATTTCTTTATATACTAACTACGAATATATGCTTCACGAACAAAGTTTTAGCCCAATAAAGCTAACAATCATACTGCGACTAGGAATATATGATACAAATGAAAACCTAACATATACCACGCGTATGAATAATCAGCTAACATCCTGAAAAATTCTCTACTGATCAAGGTAAAGTAGCTAACAGTCAATACAATACTCGCTATTGTTCCGCACTTTTCGAGCATATTAGCAACAGGTAAAGCCGTATTATTAACAAAATCCCTTAACAAAGTGACAATCTAAAATCAAGATTGCACCATGCTTGAACTATGATTGACACTATCTTCAATCAAGTGTCACACGTTTCGAGTATAACATCATTTGACCTAGAATAAACGTTGACATTAGCAAAAGTCTAGGGCAAACTTAACATCAACACAAACTTAACCTAGGCTCACGTTTTCTAACATATATCATGTCGTTAACACAGTAATATCTTACAAAAACTCATCATTTTCTACAAATCAGTGTTATTTCCACAATGTCATAGTAATATTTAACATAACGTACCTAACTTACGAAAAAACAGTTTTCATTAACCAAGAGTATCTAAACAACACATTACTTCCGAGAGAAAACCCAGAGGGATGCGCCCCTTGAAAGGGTGGGAATCCTGCGAGGGGGGATCACCCGGGTGTAAGCGGGCTTTAGGCCTCAGCCCGAAGGGCCTGAGGCTTACCCCTCTTTGGAGGGTAAAGGCCGCGCTTACCCTTCGGGGTGATTCCCTTCAGGATTCATACCCTTTCAAGGGGCGCTCCCTGGTTTCTTCTCTGAAGGTAATGTGGTTGCTTTCGATCTTTGGTTAAGAAAAACTGTTATTCGTAAGTTAAGATACGTTATGTTAAATATTATATGACAATGTGGAAATAACTGATTTTGTTAGAGAAATGATGATTTTTGTAAGATATTACTAGTGTTAACTGACGATGACTGTGTTAGAAACTGTGAGCTAGTTTTACGTTTTTGTTGAATATGTTTAGGTTTGCCTAGACTTTGCTAATGCTACGTTTAATTCATAGGTCCAACATGATTTATACTCGATCGTGTGCCACACTTTTGATGAAGATAGTGTAATTATAGTTCAAGATGTGGCAATCTTGATAGATTGGTCCTTTGTTAGGGATTTTGTTAGATAATAGGCTTACTGTTGCTAATAATGCTGCGAAAAGTGGGAACATATGAGTATTGTATGAACCTGTAGCTACTTTACTTGTCAGTAGGGAATTTTTTCAGGTTGTTAGCTTATTATTCATACGCGAGGTATGTTAGGTTTTGCATTTGTACATTATAGTCTAGTCGCAGTTATGATTTGTTAGCTTTATTGAGGCTAAACTTTGTTGTTTAAGCATATATTCGTAGGTTAGTATATAAAGAACATATTTTTTTATGTTATGTTTGTCCAAAATGATACTTGAAATATGACTTGAATCAATAGCTCAATAGATCACAGGTGGGTGGGACGGGTAGGGGACTGCACTGATGGAGGGGTTTGATTTACTGATTTTACTGCTTTAAAATCAGTAATTATTACGTTTTACTGTGATATTTTAATCAAAGAACTTATTTTTTATGTTATGTTAGGATAAATTTTGTTATTTTTTTTTTTATGTTTGGTTAAAACTTTGTTATGTTTGCATTATTCGCTAGGGATTATGATATTTAGACGAGGTTTATGATGAATTTTTTGTTAATGTTACGAAGTTGATGTAAAACATCTGTTACGTCAGCATTATATTCTTGTCAGTATGTTGATTAGACAGGTTTATGCTAACTTTTGTAAATATTCGATGTAATGTAAAATTAGCATTGAATATGTAGAGATATGCTTGAAAAAAGTGTCTAGGTTACGTTTGCGATGTGTTTAGGTCTTTGATTGGCTGTTATGTGGCAGAAGTTTGTTAATGTTAGTGGTTTTTTCGTACGTATGGTGTGTTGCGTTGTACATCAATATTCTTAGTCAGGTTATGTTATGTTAGCTTTATAATGTGGAAACTTTGTTACGTTAGCATAGATTCGTTGGTCTGTTATGATATTAAACAAGGTTATAATAATTCTTGTTAAATATTACTGTATCAATGTAAAATTAACGTTAATATGTTAGAGATATGTTTGGTAAAAGTGTGAAATAGGTTACGTTTTGTATGCAATGTAGTTACTTTACTGGTGTTAAGTGTGAAACTTTGTTAATGGTAACAGTTTATTCGTGCTTAAGTTTGTGTTTAGATTCGTCGTTGTGGCATTACTTTTCTTAGTTCTGGTAAAATGCTATGTTAGCTTATTAATGTGAAAACAATGTTAGCGTTAGCATATATTGTTGGTTTAGTATCTTAAGCAACTTATCTTGTGCTATGTTATTGTTGTTGTTGTTGTTGTCGAACGAGAATTTATACCCTTTTGAACTGAAATGGTTCATTCGTACGTCGTTATTCTTGTTTACTTTCTTCTGATTTGGTTTGAAAGAAAAGAATCTCATTTACATTAAGGGATGTTTTATATACTATTTTCTCAGTAGATAGTTTTTCTCAAGTGTTGATACGACTGACATCTCCCGCATCTCTAGCTTGGTTGTTTGATATCTTCACGAGGAGTTCGTTATTCCAACGAAGTGTCATTTATATTAAATCGTAAACCGAATGCGACTGCTACTTGGCTAGTATATCCTGCAGAGGGTGCAAATATTAATAATATTGCATCATTTATGCAGATGGTTAGCATAAAATCATTTTTCATGTTTAGAGTTTGTATTTTCAAAAGAGGCGGAGTCTAAAAAGAGATAAGCCTAAAAACTTTAGCTTTATCGTCTTACTCGTTAGGTATTATGGGGTTAGGTATGGTTATGAACATTTTTGAATAAATGTTAGCCTGTTCAATGTAAGAATTTAACTGTTAATATGTTAGAGATATGTTTGAAAAGTAAATAGTTACGTTTTGTATGTAATGTTATACTTTACCGTTGTTAAGTCTGGAACTTTGTTTAATGTTACAGTTTATTTGTGTGTAGTTGTGTTTAGGTTTTTGTCGTTTGTACATTATTTCCTAGTTCATATGATGCTATGTTAGCTTATTATGTGAAAACATTGTTATGTTAGGATATATTCGTTTTCGTTGGTCTGAATGATAATCGGACAAGGTTATGATAGCATTTTTGCTAAATATTAGTGTGTTAGTGTAAATTAACATCGTTATGTTGGGATTTGCTTGAAAAAGTAAGATTAGGTAACGTTTTGCATACCATGTTAGTTACTCTTACTGGTGTTAAAGTTGGAATTTTGTTTAATGTTAACAGTTTATTCGTGTTTAAGGTGTGGGTAGGTTTGTCCTTGGTACTTATTTCTTAGTCATGCTACAATAGGTCGCTTGATTGAGGTGAAAACCTATTATGTTAAGTATATTTGTTGATCAGTATGATAATTAACCAACGTTTTTGTGATAAATTTTAGTTAATTATAATGTTAGTGTAAATTAACATCGTTTTGTTAGAGTTATGTTTGACAAAGTGTGAATAAGTTACGTTTTTGGTTGTTATGTTAGTTACTTTAATGATGTTAAGTGTGGAACTTTGTAATGTTAACAGTTTTATTCGTGTTTAAGGTGTGATAGGTTTGTCTTGTACATTATTTTCTTATTATTTCATGTTACGCCATGTTAGCTTATTATGTGAAAACTTTGTTATCGTCAGCATATATTTTTTGGATCTTTGTATAAGAACTTGATTTTTATGTTATGTTTACTCCAAAATGACCTCGAAATGGTGCTTTGAATCATAGATCAATAGATCAATAGTCAATAGATGGTCAGGGGGGAGGTTGGATAGTGGTTTGATTTAGTGATTTACTGCTTAGGGTATGTAAAACGTACAATTTTGTAAAAATTTGACTAAATGCAATAGATCAATAGATCATAGATCATGGAAGGGTAGGATATGCATTGGTTCCGGAGGGTAGTTGGGTGGTTTGATTTACTGATTTACTGATTTAGGGGTATGTAAAACATGACAATTTTAATGAAAAAATGACTTCTATCAATAGATCAATAGATCATAGATCAATAGATCATGATTGGACAGGAGGTTAGGTTGGTTTACTGATTTACTGATTTTCTGATTTTAGGGTATGTAAAACATGACAATTTGGTAAAAAATATGACTTGAATCATAGATCAATAGATCAATAGTCAATAGATCAATAGATCAATAGATGCATAGATCACAACTGGTCAGGAGGGAGGGTGGATGGTGGTTTGATCTGATTTTACTGATTTAGGGTAGTAAAACATGACAATTTTAGTAAAAATTTGACCATAATCAATAGATCAATAGATCAGTAGATCATAGATGCCAATAGATCACAACTGGTCAGGCAGGGAGGTTGGATGGTGGTTTGATTTACTGATTTACTGATTTAGGGTATGTAAAACATTACAATTTTAGTAAAAATTTGACCTTAATCAATAGATCAATAGATCAATAGATCAATAGATCAATAGATCAATAGATCACAGCTGGTCAGGAGGGAGGGTGGATGGTGGTTTGATAAAGATGAATGTCTTGATTTAGGGTATGTAAAAATGACAATTTTAGTAAAAATTTGACCTTAATCTATAGATCAATAGAATCAATAGATCAATAGATCACAACTGGGCAGGAGGGTAGGTTTGGGTGGCTTGATTTACTGATTTACTGCTTTTAGACTATTTAAAAAAATTTAAGTTATATACATAAAAAGAATAAGAATTTTATTATTTATTTATTTTTTATTTATTTTTTATTTCTTGATGGTTTTGAAACCATTATTTTCGAATCTAACAGGTTCAAATACATATTTAAGGACACCAATATGATCAACTTACACTAATATTTAATGAACTCGGCACGCACCGGAGCCAGCACGTGCAGCTGACAACACTTACTCGTTTGAGTCGACTCTTCTTCAATTCTTTTCCTCTTTATTCATCTTTCATCTTTCTTTCTTCCTCCTTCCTCTGTTTTGCACTTTGTGCTCTTTTTTTTCAGTCAGGGACCCGCCTAATGGGGGTCTAGAGCACCTACCACAGACTATACACCATCATATTCGAACTCTTCGACCTCGATAACCTATATAAACACACCAACATTGTTGTTATATCGAAATGTTTATTAACTCGAACCGAGTGGCTCAGCCACGTGCGAGCCACTCGTCAAATTCACATACAAGTTATTTCTAGAAACTCAACTCCGAATCCTCTCACCAAATTCAGCTTTATACGATCAATTTAATTTTTTTATGGGGTGGGGTCCCCTTCGGGGGGGGACGCAGTGGGAGTAACTTCGTATACACTGAGGTTCCTCATGCATCTAACACCCGCCAAATTTTAGCAGATACGATAAGTTTTGGAGTCGGGGCTGGCTGGGCAGACGGGCGGCAGAGTCGGAACGTGCGAAGACGCGCCACGGCGGAACG
>JABUQX010010014.1:15000-17500 GCA_015478945.1 Trachelipus rathkii | reverse complement strand
ATTATTACATTTAAAGAAAAAACCAAACCCATGAGGTAACTGTTTTATACATATTCTACATAATTTCATCCATTTCATCAAAGTTCTTACACCCTAAACATAAAAATTCTAAACTTCATTGTAAATTTTTTAACCTAAAATTTTCAGCTCAGAGAAACGCGTACCACGAATACGTTAATGAGCATATATAATATTTATAATATATATATATACTACTATATATATATATATATATATATATATTATATATATATATATATATATATATTATATAATATATATATATATATATATTATATATATATAATTATATATATATATATATATAATATATATATATATATATATATTTATATATTAATATATATATATATTATATATATATTATATTATATATATATATATATATTATATAATATATATAATATATATATTATATATATATATATATATATATTATATAATATATATATATATATATTATATATATCTATTTATATAATATTATATATATATATCTATATAAAGAATGGAGTACTTGCTTTTGTGTGTTTTTCTCAGGTTTGGTTCAATTCGTCGAAGATATTTTACCAAATTTCTTGAAAATAATTCACACAGGTAATAATGGAATAAAAAAAGATTTATATCGCAGCCATTAGTATTAAAACATATAATGAATTTATCAATTTTACTCGTATTCAGAAATTTTTCCACGCATCTCTCTTATATATATAGTAATATATATATATATATATATATATATTATATATATATATATATATATATATATTATATATATAATAATATATATATTATATATATATATATCATCACTCACCTCTCCCCAAGACTGGGGTAAGGTGCGACACATGCACTGGTAACAGAAAAATAGTAGAATATTACGCAAGTAGAATAGAAAGCCCAGCCTTACAGCCCCTTTATACCTTTAAGTGAGAACTATCCGCAGTCAGAAAAATCCACCTTAGAGCTTCCCGGGATCGCGTCGGACCCTCACTACGGAATCTCGGCAATATAGGGTTCATCCCTTGGCCCAGATGGGCCACAACCATAACCCCCACAAAACCACGCTAATCACCTCTATTATACACCTTTTTTTTCTCGCTTCTGCCAAACTCACATTTCTCTCCTCCAGGCATTCATTTACTGACTCAATCCACTTTTTCTTTGGTCTCCCAGCCAGTCTATTCCCAGCACACTCACCACTATCCATTCTTTCCGCATGACCAAACCAACTCGGTGTACTTTCATTTATTCCCTCATTTACTCCTTTCTTCACACCAAACAACTCCACATGCGTTCATTAGGCATTTTATCATTTCTTCTTACACCTAACACGCCCCTATGATTGTCCATCTGAAAACATTGTACGTTAGATCTATACCTTTTACTCCAGACCATAGTTTCATTAAGTTCGCAGGAGGATTAGCCTCGGATCTCTGCTCTCCCTCCCAAAATTACTCTGTGGTACAGGGAAAATTTGCATTGCAATTTATACTCCCTATGACTAGTCCAAACTATTCAACAGTAAGACCCATAATGAATCAACAAATATATGCATTGTCCTGTATGATGGCCCTTCTGTCCTAAACATTTCAATTTCAGATATAAAAGACATAATACAAACAATAACTTGAGATGTCAAAATGCTATAGGCCTAGTCTTAATAGAAGCCAGGCACAAATAACAACTCAAAATAGCTGGAAAGATTTTTTTTCCTTTATACAAATAGCTTCCTTTTTTAATGTTACAAATTATTTTTATTAAAAATTTCATCACAAAAGTTCCACTATCCTATTAACATTTCTAGGAGTACTTTCAAATTCCTATAAAGAATCAAATAACTATATATATATATATATATATATATATATATATATATATATATATATATATATATATATATATATATATATATATATATATATATTTATAATAATATTATTTATATATAAAACTTCATTTTACAAGAAAAATGCTTCCTCCACCATGCAAGAGGGTCTTCCCCAGTGGAAATGCTTTTCTCTTCTAAGTATTTGTGACGATTTTTAATGCCTGTTCAGACAACGCTAGTTGAATACAGAATTGCATTCATAACATCGGTGACAATGTGTTTGTTGACGGTTTGAAGAAACCTTTGCTGTTCTTTGCTTTTCTCGAACAATTTCATCCTCTGTATTTTGAATTCTCTTTCACATCTTCGGCAGATTGTTGATTTTAACCCTCTCTGTAAAACAACTGAGAATTGGAAAATTTTGTTTGCTATTTTTCGGGTCAAAATCATAGCTATGTTAGTTACTCTCTCTGAAAGGAAACCTTTTGATAAATTTTTTACGCAATACGTCCGCACTCATAATTTTTATGTCTTAGATGTCCTGTCTGAAGATTCTAATACTCTCTATCAACCTTGCGTTATGAGCAGGAATGACGGTTGGGGACAGTGATGCAATTGGTTTGAAATAGAATTGCCATGGGATGTTAA
>JABUQX010010014.1:0-10000 GCA_015478945.1 Trachelipus rathkii | reverse complement strand
GATCTAGAAGTGAGAGAGAAGAGTTTCAAAGATTCTTAGATAGAAAACAAGGGACAGCTATAAAGCATAGTTAGAAGAATCTTATCTGTTTCCTTTCTTTGGAATAAGTTGGACATATGTTAGCTTCCAACAATGCAGGAGGAAAGTGCTAGATTTGAGAAATATAGTGAGCGAGGGGACGAAGAGATAGCCTTTCAGTTGGCAGAATTAGTCAAACACAAATGATCAGATTCGAATAAGAGGAGGGAAAGGCAGATTTACAAGAAGTTGCTAGAGATGAAAATTTGTCAGTAAGCAGAACCATGGAGGTTAGCGCACTTTACTTTGATGAAAGCCAGCTTTGCTCGTCTGAAGGAGTATCCCTGCAACGATTTCTAGCTGAATGAAAATTAGCGGAGAAGTGATAGGAGAACGAGAATTTTTCCACACTCGAATGAGCCACTGTCTCTAGCCTGAATGGGCCAGAGAACAAGCACGATTGAGACCATGGATTATGAGGAAAAGAAAGAATTTTGGTTTTAGAATGAATGAATGAGGAAAGGAAAAATTTATCTTGAAGAAGGAATGAAACCTGCTCATCACCATCAACGATTACAGCTCCCTCCTATCTTTTAAATCTTTATACCATCCATCATTTTCGCTTATTGAGGTAGCCAATTGCTATCATCTGCAAACTTCGAAACCTTACATTTAAGTCCCTAGCCTAAATATTTTATACATGTATGAGGAACAAGCCACTTGACCTAAGAAATCGTTACGGACCACAAACATGTCTCCTCATTTATATTAATAAATACTTTTCATTTTCATTGATTAACTATTATTATTATTATTATTATTTATTATTATTATTATTATTATTATTATTATTATTATTATATTATTTATTATTATTATTATTATTATTATTATTATTATTATTATTATTATTGATATATTATTATATTACTGAGACTTAAGGAATCAAAAATTTTGATCGCTAAAATAATTTCGGGAGTGAACCTTCTTCGATCCTCCCCTTCTCCTGTCTCTACACCTATCCCTCCTTTTCTTTCGTTTACTTCTCATCCCCTCCTCCTATTCCTTCACTACCTGTCTCTCTTGATGTTTTATAAATACTGTGATATGTTACTTAATATCATTTACTGTTTATAAATAGTATGAATAACTGTTATATATGTGAGTACTCTAAGCGTTCTTCATCTCAATATTTACTACTCATACATGATTTCAAGAGCTATTCCTCTTCTCCGCCTCCCTCCAAGCTTTATAATGATATTTTCATTTATTACTGTCTTAGAACTTAATCATCTAATGAATGTGCAGACATGAGTGTATGTAAAAAGGTGAGTATAATTAATAATCCCTCCAGTGGTTCTAATCACACTTCTGAGCTCATCTCCTTCTTTGGTAATGGATTGTTTCCTAGCTGCCTATCAAGTGTACACAAACCTTTACAACCTGCGATAGATGGAGTTATGTCTTAAATGTGAGAAAGTTAGATGAATTGGAAGGGTACATCAGTAAAATATCAAACATATAATCTAGATGTACTATAATACACGCTTTAAGAGAATATGTTATTTATATTATTAATATATGGATATATTATATGACGCCAAATATATTCATATACATAAGAAATATTTAGATAATAATATATACTAAATTATATATTTAATTAGATATTATATATATTCTGAGTGAGTATATATACTACTACAGTGAAAGTAAGTGACTTTAATGTAGAAGAATATATAATAGGTTAGTATGACTATTATTGTATATATGAACCACGGGTTAATTCTGAATACTTTCTGAGTTAAAATGAATTTTGGTGAATATAGCTGGAAAATATTGAACAAAGCATCACAGTAAAAAGGATTAGATATAAAATATAGTAGGGACAAAATTTTAAATTTCAAAAGTTAATAAATTTATTTATATGCAAGTTAAGAATCAAAGAATTAGTATAATATACAATTTTCTATTGCTTTTGAATAAAGATTAAAGGTGAGAGGGAGAGGGTCAAAAGGGAAAACAAGGTTCTAGAGGAGGTCACTTAAATTTAAAGAGCGAAACGCATATTTGAATTATTAAAGTTATATAAATAAATGTAATTTATTATATTTATAGATTTTGCATTTTATGGAATAATAAATTGATAAAATATTGATATAATAGTAATAGTATATAATAGTAACAGATAGGCATAAATAATTTAATAATATAATGATTAATAATAAGTATATAGTAAATAATTATTATAAAATAATTAATTTGTATAATTTAAAAATGTATTATGAAAGAAGAAAAATTAATAAAAATAATAGAAAATAAATGATGATATAGTAATGAAAGTATTATATAGTATTTAAATTGAATAATAGAATTTTTGAATATTCAGAAAAAAGATTATAAAAAATATTGATTACCAATTTTACATTAAATGTTTAACCGATATCATAATTTGAATAAATAATATAAAGTTTATTCATATATATATATTTATTTTGAATAGTAAAGAGTTTAAAAAAAATAATTTAAATTTTAAATTAATGAAATTAGTTTGAAATAATAAAAAAAATAAGTATAAAATTAGTAAAATAAAAATAATATATATTGATGTTTATGATTGTTGCTAATTATTATTATCTTAATTGTAATATTTATTATTTTTTTTGTGGTTTAAAGGTGTTCCATCCTGTATGAGCTGTATAAATAAATTTTATTTATAACAAAAATTGAATAGTGAATATATAATAGATACCCATGCTGGCATCAATAAAAGAAATATAAAAATTAGAGATAAGTAGTGTATGATTGATGGGGATAAAGTAGTATTGTGGAAATTTGGCGATAGTATTAACAAAAATATTAATGTTAGAGATATAAGTGATAATGATAGATTTGGTTAGAGTATTTAAATGATTGTTGTGATTTTGAGTGTTATTCAGTCAAGACTATATTTGTATTTAGAGAATATATTGATTAATGATTTCAAATTATTAAACAACATGAGATTTGTGACAGAACAATAATTTTTTGTACTTTATTAATTGTGCACATCAATACTTGTAAAATATATTTAAAAATAAATATGATTAAAGAATAATGAAATTAAAGGTAATATTTAAAAAATATTGCAACAATTAGGGACATTGATAAAGTATCAGATATCTATACATTTATAATAATATTATAGATTAAGCTTTTTGTATGTGAATATAATAATGATTAAGAGAATTTTTAAGAATATTAATGTTAAGTTTTAGGAAAATCGTGCAATAACTGATTGAGATTGATGTTTAGAAATTTTTAGATTAAAATTATATATTAAGATAATATAATTTTATGAGTGTTTAAAGATTATATAAGGATGATAAGGATTTATTGAATGTATGTAATAGGTTGGTGGTATATTTTAATTTATTGTTTATTGAGCATTGATGTATATTAATTAAATGGTTAGATAAGTAAATAATATGTAATTAGTGAATTATTATTTTATAATAAATTATTATTGAGTATAATTCATTTTTATATGAATATAAATATATAACTATAAGTATTCTTTATCGCAAAACGTAGGAATATAGTAAAAACATAAATAATTAAATTTAGTATTGTGCATTAAAGGAATATTTTAAAATGAACTGGGTATAAAATAAATATATAAATAAAAATGAAAAAGACATAAGAATTTGTGATATAAAAATGAGAATAATTAAAAAAATGATGAGAAATAATGGCAAATAATGAGAATCACAAATGTTATATGAAATATTAGATATAATAAAAATTGTATTCAAATTCAATTAAGGTTTCTTTTAAAGGATTTTGAGATGCTATTTATCCAAAGGTATAGATATTAGCAACGGGAGGTAAAGGAAAAAAATAAAGAATACAAATTAGCATTGAAACAACGAGTAGGAAAGAACAATGAGTCGTATGAACTAAAAATAATTAGATAGTATTAAATGAAATTATGAAATTAATAAAAAATTAATGAAATTAATCTGAATTTCAAAGAAACACATTACCAACGTTGCTTATTCTTATATATAAATATAATTGGATTATAATATAGGTAAATAAGAAAAAATTATTGTATAGATTATTAATTATAATAATTTATATAAATTAGATTTGATAAAAAATGAAATTATTATAAGATTGAAAATTTAAAAATGAGAAAAATTTATTGAATACTTTTGATATTAAAAAAAAAAAAAATTAAAAAACTAAAATAAAGATAAATGATATATAATATTTAAAAAAAAATATTAAAATTATAAAATTTTTTCGATAAGTTTATAAAAAAGGAGTATATCTAAAATAAGTTGATATTAATTTTATTTATTTTATATTATAGTATATTAATAAAATAAATATGAAAGAAGGTAAAGATTAGAAAGAAAGATAATGTAACTTTATAATTTATAAAAATTAATATTTTGAAAATTTTATTTGACATATCATTGATAATAATAAAATATAGGAATAATTTATTATAAAAAATTAAAACAAACGTAGAGATTAAAGAATTATTTTAATATATATATTTTATTTATATATATATATATATATAAATACATATAATTAAATATATATAATATATATAATTATATATAATAATAATATATATATATATATTATATATATATAATATAATATATATATGATATTATTAGGGTAGGTAGAAAAAAAAAAAAGAAAAATGAGTAATGTTGCGGTAGTTGAAGGAGATGGAAAAAATTTTTAAAAAGTTTAGAAGAAATAAAATTAAAGGTTCATCAATACTACTTAACTCAAAATTATTTTGTTGTAATAAAAAACATGCATATATTTAATAGAGATGATATGTTGGTTTTTATCATGGATGTGTATGTGAAGGTATGATTAAATTAAAAAAGTTTATTATTTAAAAATGGTAAAGAGTTAAAAAGAAAAAAAAAGTTAAATTACAAATTACATAAGAAATTGGCATAATTTGATCGAATGTAAGTTCGAAATTGTATATGAACTAATTGATAATATGTAATAATGAATTGCTGCAGTAATATTGATTTTGTAAGTAAATGAAGGGAAAAATATTAAAATAGGAAAATTATGTTAGAATATATAAATTTATAATATAAAAGAATAAAAATGTGTACAAACACTGTGTAAATTAATTTAAAAAGATATTAAAAGATTGGGAATTGTGGTGGAAAATAGGGAAGAGTGGATATAAAAAGAGTAGTAAAAAAATTTTTATGAAAATTGTTTTTAATAATTTGAGTTATATTAAAATGCAGCTAAGATATATTTGTTAATTAATGCAGATGAAAAATTATAAAAATTAACTAAGTACCTGTGATGGATTAAGTTGACAGAAGCTTTTTCAAATGAGAACTATTAATAAGAAAAATAAAAAAAAAATGAGGAATAAGGTTACTAGCAACATTATAGGTAATATTTTATAAGATTTTAATAAATATAAAATTATGTAACATTTTATGTAATGAATTGATTACGTCAAGGAACAAGGTTTAAGTATAAGAAGTTAATAAAGAAGAGATATAGATTATATAATATATATTGATGGCATTTAATAGTATTAATTTATTTAAAAATTGAATAAGAAAATTTTAAGGAAGTAGACAATAGGCGTTGTTAATGTTTTTATGTGAAATGAGTTCGCGTGTTTTTCGGAGGAGCATTTATTTTGTAAGGGTATTGAAAAAAATAAATCAGGAGATAAAGAACATTTAATGAATATCTTAAATTTAAAAATAATGCATGGTGAATAAAAAATAAAAATATGTATTAATAAATTCGTATGACTTCAGAATGTCACTTATTTTATTTTTATAAAAAAATAGTATAATATTTTAATTTCTGTTAAAAATAAACGGTATCAATATTGATAATAATTTTATACTAAATAATATATTGTAATTAATAAACATGGAAATAAATTTAAAGTTAATAAAAAAAGGAAGTATATATATATTTTTAATTATATTTAAGAAATTAATAATTAAAGAAATAAGTAAATAATAAAAAGTAATTTATCAATTTTAAAAAATAATTCATGGTTATTAGTGAATATTAAGAGTTAATATTTGCAAATAAATTGGTATATTAGCTGATAAAGTTCTTAAATTCTTCAAGATTTTTGAAAAGAAAAAGTTAAGGAAGTTAATTTACTTTGGCTTTTTGATTAGGTTATGAAGTTTATTAAATTAATAATTCAAGTTGTAGGTATTATAAAAATCCATTTTAGTGTAATTGGGAAAGAAAGGATTATAAGAAGGAAAAAATGAATAATATAAATGATATTAAAATACATGAATAAAGAATAAAAAATTATTAAGAAAAAAGAACTCTGAAGTTGCTAAAAGCATAGAAGGGAGAGGATGTGATGTAATGTGTTACTTTGTACATATTAAAAAGACAATGTTTATTTAAAGTATGAAAAAAATTTAATAATCTCTCTTAATATATAGAAGTAATGAAAATAAATGTTAATTATTATAAATTGTAAAATTTAAAATAAGTAATGTAAATGAAAAAAGATGTAGCCGCTAATGAATATTATTAAAATAAGAATTAAAATTTGGTGTCCCTATATGACAAAGAAGTTGTAGAAAAGATATTTATTGAATGTAATATTTATGGAATAAGATAAAGATTTGAATATAAGAATTAAATGAGTTTAGAAAGAGATGAAAAAAAGAATCAGAAGAATATTATTTATGAAGAGTTCAGAGCGTGTCTGGGTAATTGAAGTGATTTATTTGATGTGGAAGGAATGTTTTTTGTATGTTTATTTGATAAAAGCAATGCTCATAATATCACATTAAAATCATAAACTTTATATATTAGCAAAAAAATTAACACCATATTCATAATGACTTAATCCTGTAACTTCGCTTACCGCATTGAGTGTACGACAACTTAAAAATTCCAAATTCAAAAACAAACAATCGCATAGTGGCACGCACACCACTCACCAAAACCTAGAAACAACCACTCAACTAACACAAGAATACATAAAACAAATCCTAACGTGCCGGAGAAGAAGAGGAGAGAAAACTATAGTACTAGAAATGAGGGACCACCCCAGCTGTGAGATTGCGGCAACAAAGGGAAGCGTCAACTATCACATTTCTGTGGGAAGAGCGGAGAGGGAATGTTAAGATGGTATGGCATAAGCAAAAAATTGGAAAAGAAGGACACAAGAGAGGAGTTAGCAAGAGTTATTGGAGAAGGCGAAGAGCAACCGATAGCGCAACAGCAAAGAGAAGGCTGGAAGGTAACGAGCCGGAAAGAAGACCACAAAGAAGAGAGCATCTTGAAGAAAAATCAACATGGTTAATAAGAAATATTAAAAAAAAGGAAATAAAAAAGATGAATGGTAAACTAAGGTTCTTATTAATAAATCCCCGGAACAGGAAGGGGTATGGCAAGGGAGGGCCCAAGAGCCACGGAATAAGAAGTGGTATGTATAGTGTAGAGTAGTTGAGACGAATATGATAGGATGGGGTGAGTAGGAGGGCTGAAAAGATTATATGTGAGGGCGACATATTGACTAGAAGTGCACTATAATAAAGAAACCTACACTGAACAAACAAATTCATCAAAGTACAATAATGAGTGATAATAGATAAGCAACCTTGTTACGACGAACACACTACCCCCGCTTCCAGCGGACAAATCGTCATGTATTGATTCATTACGTATAACATTCAATATATAATATTCAGTGCATAGCAGTCCACACCCTACCATTAATCTAATATATATATTTATCCTAATTATTTAGAATTATTAAAGTATATTTATTAAAAGATATTATTTAAACTAAACAATAATAGAAATATTATTTAAACTAAATAATATAAGGGAAATATATTATTTAATCTAAAGTATATAATTAACTAGACTCTAAATATAGAAAATAATGGAAAAAAATTATAAATACTATTAAAAAAATAGGAAATCATTTTTATAAATAAAAGATAAATAATATACAAAAAAAAATATATAATATAATAATATAATATAATATAATAAATAATATAATAATAATAGATATATTAAAGCATCACGAATAATTATATTGATTGTATCTAAAAAAAAGTATTCATAATTGTCATTTGATTGCATCTCAAAATTAATAATAACTTATTAATTCAATTTAAATTAATATAATAATATAAATCTATATAATAGTTAATATTATAATAATAGATATAATATATACAAAATAATATATAATAATATTATTATAATTAATCAAAATAATATTAAAAAAAAATAATAAATCGATAATTACATTAATAATTATTAATAATTTACATATGAAATTATAAGAATTTAAAAAGTTAAGAAGGCAAGAAGAAGAAGTACATTAGTAATTGTGTAAGAAGAAGAAGAAGAAGAAGACGAAAAAGAAGAAGAAGAAGAAGAGAAGTAAGAAGAAGAAGAGTTTAGAAGAAAGAGTGAAAGAAGAGTAAGAAGAGAGAAGAAGATAAGAGAGAAGATGAAGAAAGAAGAAGGAAAGAAGAAGAGAGGAAGCACAACAACGAAGAAGAAGAAAAAATGAGAGATGAAGGAATATAGAGAAGAAGAAGGAAGAGAAGAAGAAGAAGAGGAAGAACTACAAACTACAGAAACACAGATAGCATAAGACTTTACAGTTCCACTCAGGCTTAGTATCTTTGAGGGTAAGATTTTGAGTCATCAGGCTTGTATTATCAGTTTTATTTAGACGTATTATCAATTAACCTCTTCCAAACGGTGCCCAAACTGTTATTACAAAATATTTATATTGTAGTGTTGGATCTGATGATGTCACGGTTTGTAATAATACAGTTAGATAATATAATCCCTTCATTTATAAGTTGTATAGTGGACATCAAAACTGGTATTACAACATTATGACTGATAGTGTGATTTCGATGTATTCACCGGCTCTAAGTAAACTTAGAAATAACCTCTAAGTGTGTGGTCATCCCAAAATTTATATAGTTATACATTATAATATTATGAAATAGTGAGCGATGATGTCACCGCTCATAATGTTAGTAATGATAATAAAACTTAATATTAATGTGCCATTATATGAGTTGACAGCATATACTTCACTAACAAATTAATACTGATAGTTGAAAAAATAGTTCACCAGCTTAGAACGTTAGAAAATAACCCTCTAAGTGTTGGAATTTGAAAATCTTAATACAAATATCTATATAATATATGTTGATTCGATTGATGTCACCGTGCTTATATAGAATATAGTTAGAATATAACCCTACTAAAGCTGATTTGTGAACTAAATAGTCATCATCTGTGAACGTAGAAATTCAATCATTGGTGAACGTTGAAAGCAACACTGAACTTAGAGCGCTAAACAGCGGTAAACATTTGCTCATATAGGTAAATATTTATCACCTCTAAGGGGTTCAACATTAAATAACTGTTCAATATATAATGATTCGTACGCCCAAATTTCTTTAAGATGTACGTTTAACATTATTATCAAATGATCGTTCAATAGTTCGTTGATTTCACCTTTCTAATTTCTATCATTTTATAAGTAAGATTTTTGCATTTCAGAACCACAGACCGATATCCTTAAAGGTTTATCTAACTTTTTCTTGGAATAAATCGATGTTGCTCGCTGTTCACTATTCATAAGAGAGACTATTCCACTACTGTAGCAAGTTTACATAATGTGAAGAATTCTTTGCTCATTTTGTTTAAAAATTTATGAGAGTAAAGTGAAGATTACACTTAAGTCTGTTACATCATTAAATTCATATCTAAAGATATGCTTGTTAATTGATATCTTAAAATTATATATAATTAGATTAATTTGGGAGAATACCACTTAACTATTAACTTTTCCCTCTCAACCATCAGGCATCTTCGTTAGTGCACTATAATTGAAATGATATCATCTTACAATTAATTACATCCCTATTAGATATCCGATCCGTTTGGTTCA
>JABUQX010010013.1:135000-159481 GCA_015478945.1 Trachelipus rathkii | reverse complement strand
AGAGAGAGAGATTTTACTAATACCTCGATCAGTCATGGCAACAACTCTCTCGCTGTTTCTCTGGAATCAATAACACCTTCTCTTATTCTATCTTCTAATCTTTCTTTATCTTTTTCACTCTCTTTTGTAATCACCTTATAATGAGTTCAGTTCCGTTCTTACTCTCCACTTATTCTTAACTAAAGCACCTTGCACAGTCGTGGATTCTATGTATGATACCTTATAACTTATAAATCTACATATAGTATATTCTAATTCACTTGACATTTCTACTTAATCGATATCCTTTCCTTTAAAATATACCCATAAACACGGTCATCCCCCACTACTAATTCATCAACCACTGAACACTATACACAATACTAATCACTAATTAACACACACGTACTCATATACCTTTATTATTTAAATTACTAAATCACTTACGCTCAATTAATGATTGTCACTATTTTCCTCATATTACATTTATTTACACGTTATAATATACTCTAATACCCTTTGGTATCTTAATATGGGTTATTTATAGCGACTTTAATATTTTATGAGATATATACTTTTTATTATAATAATTATTATTGAGATCATATATGTAACTATATCTATTATAAATATAGTACCTACCCATATTTTTAATTAATTTTATTAGTATTTTTATTTTAATTTTAAAAATTATATAGCATTTACTATATTTGAACCGTTTGGATAGTCACTTTTATATATATATATATTATAGTAGATCATAGATATAATTTTTAATTTAATAATTATTATATTATAGTTACTATTAGAAATTGAAGTAAAATAAGTTAATATATAATATAGTAGGTGTTCTAATAAGGGGGAGTTTTATAAGTCTTAAGATTTTTGTTATTCCTGTTTTTGCAGGTAATGTTTGTTATTACTATGTATTTTTACTACTTAAATGTTTTAAATAATTTATTTCCTTTATTATATTCCTATAATTAGTTTTAACACTCAACCTTAATTTTAAATATCTGACTATATAAGTGACCGTTATTAGACTATAATAATACGGTGTTCCTTAACACTTGGTATTGTATGGTTTGTTTTAATTGCATTATTATTGCTTTAATTTTGCTTGAATTTAATTATTAACCTTTCTGTATTTATACTAGATTTATAATTTTGTGACTTTTACTGCTTTTACTATATTAATTTCATGTTTCCGCTTAACTCATATTCATATAATATAATACATTTATCGTATAGTTATATAGAGGTGTTATATACTATACGGGGTGGTTCGTTGACTTTTAGTTTTATATCATGTTTTACTTTAGTGTATTTTTACAATAGTTTATTCCTTACCGATCATTATAAAACAAGAGAGAATTCATTATCTTTTCCAAAATATTGCATCATTCTGATCACTCTATTTGTTTTCCTATCGCTTTAACTTGTTTTATATGCTATTTATTCCCTGTTATTTCACTGTGTACTTATTTATACTTTATGGTATGTTTTCTCTGTTTGCTATCGTAAAAAATTCATTACCACCTTTTTCTTTTGTTATTATAATTAATTTTTTATTTTATTTTATAGATATTTTTAATTTTTTATTTTAATTATTATATTTCTTTTATCATTTATTTTTTCTTTAATTTTCTTGTATATTTATACTTTCATTTATTACTTCTCGATTTTTTAATTTTTTATATGAGACATAAATGTTCTTTTCTTATTAGGACCTTCCTCCTCTAAATGATTGATAGCATAGTTTATATATGACCTTCTACCTTACTAATAACCAACAATTACTTACACCAGCATGGCGGAGGTGTCACAGGTGTTGTAATTCCACTTACATCGAATTGAGTTTGTCAATGTATCAATGGCACAACTAGAAGAGGAGTTACAAGAAGCAAAAATATGAAACAAGTTTTTGAAATAGAAAGCACCAAGTTTAACGCCCCCTTTTACACTTAAGTAGAGATTATTGTCGCAAGTAACGAAAAATTCACCCTATGGGGTTATTATAGGATTCCGATATGATAGTAACTATTACTCATATTGGCATCTCGATCGAATTTGTTAATGGTTCTAACATCTTCTAGCAGGTGGCTTATTTTTTCTACCCACAAATATATACCCTCACACACACACACAAAAACCCCGCCATTCGCTCCTAATAATACTTTTCTATTGCCTCTGGCTAAACTCACATCCTCTCCTCCAGGTATTCTTTAATTAACTCACAGTCAACTATTTCCTTTCGGTCTCTACCACCAGCGCTTATTCTCCACCCGCAGAATTTAAACTTAAGAAATCAAGCATACTTGGTCTACTCTCTACTATAAACTTTTTATTGAGGCGTCTTATACAAGCCACTAATTTAATTCTATCTTTAATATTCCTTTCCACTGACCAACAAAAAACCATCTAATATTCAGGGGTACTTTAACATTTATTTTCTCATCATATAGATCATTTTTCCTGAATATACTCCACATATATCTTCTTCTTGGCGAACAGCTCTCTCTAATTTAATGTTTGCAGTTCTTTTTTTGTTTCTAATTCTTACTCATTACTCATTTCTCTCCACGTTTATCCTATAACACTTGGTACTCCCACCTCTTATTGATTGTTCCTCTATTACCCTAGCACATAATTTTGTATCTTATTAGAGTGGCTCTATAATTAGTTCTATTCAAACTAAAGAACTCATGTAAAATCCCCTCTCAGTGGTCTATACCCTAGACTTATTAACAGTAACATCATATCCTCATGTAATGAACCTAAACGTGCCGTAACTCAAGAATTAAATATACGCTCTCTTTTTGCATATCTCATTGACTTCATAGAGTGTTTTTGCCACCAACTCAACTCTTTTCTCTACTCCATTTACTACAGTATATCTTTCCTACTACACAAAACTGTGCATCATCATCTTATTTACTATTTCTTTCATTGTAATCAACAATATATATTAACTCAGTATCGACTTGTTCTTAATAGTTTGATCATTTGTCATAAATCGAAATTGTCATATAAGATAACGTGCATAAGTATACATTTAACTATTAATTGTCTTTCACATGAGTTCTCTCGATCGTGAATTAGTCTTTTTTGAATAGTCTAGCCCACAGTAAGGAGGAGATCGATTCGAAATCTGCGAATTATGACAGCAGCAGAAAAGTTCATAAGATGTTTGGAGATAAAAGTGCATAAGACAGGATCACGGTAGTATAATATCTTCATTTTCTAGTTCTTATTTTATATAAGAGAGATAGATATGCTTGTTGACGTCATGCATGACAGATTAGCACAGATAACGATGTTGATATAACAAGATAAATATCTTGGTGTAAAGTACTGATGTTCGGTTTTCGAAGAGTTGAGATTAGGTTATGTGAACCGATAGGATATTGGAGTGAGGTTGTGTGGATCTGTAGTCATGGTATCCGCCTTGCTTCAGGGGTCGCTTATCTAGCTACATCTGCAGAAATGGAGTATAACACAAATTTCTTTCTCTCTCAGACAATAGATAAGGCTCTTGTATATGTCTGTATATAGAGCCAAGTTGATGGATATCAGTTTACCAAGGCAGGATACCATACAAACTAGATGTAAAGCACGAGAAGTTTATGATGGAAGAGATGGTTCTTTGAGAAGTTAATATTTTCTACTTCATCCGATCCCTCCTCTCTTTACTTAGTTTAATGCTCCAGAGAGCTGAATAATGATTCTATTTTTAATTGAGTTATTGTGATAAGTGATGGGATGAGGTGAAGGATTTACTGATCCATGTGTACGGCCGCTCGAGTGAGAGTAATAATTTTATAGGGGAGAGTGTGTGAATTGTCATTAGCCGACGCCTATTGTAGCTTGATCAGTTGAGAGTTGTTCTGGTATATATATCTAGCAGTGATCTATCCTCTTCCATCAGCTGGGACAGAGAATAGCGACTGAGGACAGACCATGAGCTGAGTACGGAAAGAACACGTGGCATAGTTGCCCCTGGATACTGTAGATGAAGATTGCAATCAATGGTGCAGCGATACGCAGTGAGATCGATGGGCTGTGACGAGCACCGTGGAAAAGTCATTTTTGGTGCGTTTTCACATAACTACATTATTTTTAGCACGTCTGAAAACGTTGAGAGCGTGTCTTTGTGTATCTTTATCTAGAATGAACATGTGTAAATGTACGAAGTTTTTGAATAGTTGGAAGCACAGCCAACGAGACAGAGACATTGACTCCTATCTGGTGTATATCAAGTCCTCAATTTTAATTATGAGTTTTGAGTTCACTGTATATAGAGGGATGGAGAATCTATCTTCCTATATATATAATTATGATCTATTATTTTTATTTTTTTTTTTTATTTTATTTTCTTATTATATTTGTTATTTTTTTTTTATTTTTTATTTTTTTTTTTTTTTAATTTTATTTTATTTATATTTTTTTATCATTATATAATATATATCTTATATATTATTTAATTTCATAATATATATTATATATTATATAATTATATATATATATATCTATTTAATTATATTTATTATGTGTGTGTGATGGGTGAGTGTTAAAAGTGTCTATCTGGGTGATATAACTGTGAAGATGTTATTGTGTATGTGCGTTATTAATGATGTGTACAATAAGATATAATAATGTGTATTAATAATAATAATTATATAGTATAGTATATAATGTAGTAAGTTTAGTTAATGGGTAAAGTTGATAACTGCTTTACTATAAAGCGTTTAAAACCACTCATGAACTATAAGCTGTCGTTTTATCTATAAAAAAGTTAATAGACGATCATAAGAGTTAGAGATTAACTATATAATAGTGATATTAATACCATTAAATACTATAGAGGATTAATTATAACTATATAAAATATAGCTAAAGTATACGCTAATCAAAGAACATATAAATAATGAAAGCATTTGAGTATATTGTATTAATATATAGGTTATCCAATTGTTAGAGTATGCTTAAATAAATATGCTGACGTAAGCTAATCTAAAAGTACTTGAGGATTATACAATAATTGTGTGAGTATAATACTATATTAAAGTTGGTATAATAGAGTAGTGATCATCAATTAAAAGCTGAGGCTTATAAAGTTATTATATATGTAGTAGGATCAAATTTATACTGAATAAGTGGGTGGGTATGGTATTATGTGTGTTAGTGTGGTTAGTAGTTGATAGTATGTTAGAGTTGTTAGTGCATAAGGTGAAGTTTGATCGAGGTAAAGGTAAGTTTGAATTTAAATGTAAAGTTTGAAAGTTAAATTAATATTGAATGGTAAAGGTAAAGTTTGATTTTTATAATTGTTTTAAAATTTCAATAAAATGTTTAAATAATTAAATTTAGTATAAAGTTATATATACTTATATATGTGTCTGTAGTTAGTAAGTGGTCGTATGTGGGTATTGTTAGTGGTGGAGATGTGTTGATGTGTGTAGTTGTTGTATTGTATAGTGGGTGTCTGTGATTGTGTTCATAAATTAAATAATATATAAGCAATATATAATGCTCAAAATAGGTAGGTTAAATCTTATATATTGTTAATTGAGTAATAAATATTAATTAATATAAAAATTAATAATGTGTGTATTTTATCAATAAATTATCTCTCGTTTATATTGATAAATAGTATTAGAGTGTTGAGTGGGTTTGATTGATTATATATATGTTAGTGTATATGATGTGTGTGCTAGTGTTAATGTGTTATGTGTTTGTGATGTTGTGTGTGTGGTGTTGTGTGTACGTAGTATATGTCATGGTATTGACGCTTCTATATATATAAATCGAATTATAATATGTTACGTCTATATAGCCGGTATATAGATTATTGCGCTGTGAGTAGCGCTAACCAGGCGGTGATGGGCGGTAGAACGTATAAAATATATATATATGAGGAGATATTTGTGTATAATTTGAGTACGAGGGCGTATAAACTATAGACTTATAAATATGCCTAGGTCAGTAAGGCTGTAGTGGAAGCGGCGGGTACTGACTACATTAGGTGCGGTGAAGTTATATACTGAGATGATATTGTGAGCTGAGGTGGGTTAGTTGCTATATTATAGACTATGAAGTATACCATGCGTGATGTGTATATATATAATATATATATGTAAATACTTAATATAGGGAAATATACTACTTATCTAGTAGCACTAAAAAATATTATACATTAGATAAATAGGAATAATACTATATATAATAGTTTTTATAATACTAATATAATATATATGTATTATTAATAATAATAAGTGAGACTCTTAATAGTAAATCAGAAATATCTTTTGGAAAAGTCGAAATAAAAGATAAATTTTTACTGTCTCATGAATAATAAGGGTTAACAAAGAAAACAAATTATATCTCAAAAAAAAAATGGTTTTTTATTTGTTTTTTTATTGAAAAACAAATTGTTTTCATTTTAAACATTAGGTTTTTTCACAACCTAGAATAATAGCCTTTGGTATATTTTCTATGTTGCTATGATAAATGACATCGCTGGATAATGTTTTTCAGGATATCAACATTCGAATACTCTTACCTATATATCTAAAAATAAAATACTTGAGAGTGAGTAAGTAAACAAATTATTTATATGAAATGCACAAATTCATCAATTTTGAATGGCAATTCTTCATGTCTCACTTAAACACATACAGGTCATATTTTTCCCAGGTTGAAAAGTTAAAACAGATAATACATTATGAATTTGCCAAAAATAAGTTTTTGCTTCACTTTGCAATGTGTTAGTTACAATAATTGTAGAATACTTCTAGCGTATGAGATAATAAAAATGCAACTTGCTTTGTACTCATCAGAACAGCTCGATAATATTTAAACTTTTGTGAGAGAACGAAGCAATTGGATTCTCATATAATTTAAGTGTTTTCTTTTAGCATTGTTTAAAAATAAATTGCTGGTATAGTCTAATTGGCCCCACATTTTACCAGAAAAGAAGTTTGACTATTTTATAAGGGTCATATCACAGAATTCCGCAGACAGCCCATTTTTTTTTATGTTCAATCTATACCATAACATTGTAACTTTGATTGAAAGAAATTTATACTTCCCATTTATGTCAAAATATTGAAAAATTGTAAATAATGACAAGTTATAGGTTTTATAAATAAATAATTATTCTGTGAAGGCAACTCAATAATATTGTGTGTGTTCTTTAATTAGTTCTTTAATTAGCTTTAATTAAACTAATTGACACGAAGAGAATCACAGATATGTATGCTATCTGCAATTCTGTCTCACCTGTCAATAGAAATGTGTTCAGGATTCAATTGGAGATTTATTGTTACTCAAAATTAGTGTGAATGAATTACTTTTTGTTATAGTCAGATGGAATTTAGTATGCTTTGTAGTACTAACTTGTTATACAGTATACTATACTATATGTATATCATATAATATAATTATACTATTATTTAATTATTAATTATAATATAAATCATATATAGATATAATACATATAATTATAGAACATATTTATATATATAATACTAAAAACTTTTAGTTGATTAATCATTTTTAATGATAATTAAATATAATTATACTGTACTTAAATATGATAATATATAAAGTTATAGATAATAATAATATTGTAAGTGGAATAATTTTGAGTTTATTATAATAATATTTACTAATAATAATATAATAGCTAACTATTTCAAATAACAAAGAGTATTATATTCGTTTTACCAAATCGTTTATTAAAATGTTAATACCATATTCTATTTTAATAGATAATATATATATATAATATATAATATAGTATAATGGATAGTAGGTGTGTGTCGTTTTGTGTTGTGTTGATGTGTGTAAATTAATTATAGATTCCTTCATAAGAGTGTGATGATAGAACTCACTTAAGACAGTGTTCTCTCTCTGTGGTAATACCTTTAATTAACGTTCAAACGGGCACTCTAGCCGTTCGTGATTGCTAAACGAAGCCCTTGCGTGGCCAATAACTAGTAAACAGCTATTTCGATGAACCATCTGGACAATTTAAGATGCTTTATTTTGCTGATTTATTAGCAAGATTAATATAAATAGTATACGTATTACGACCTACTTAATAAACAATATATATATAATATAATATAGTATATAATACTAATAATATATAATAATTTATATAATATACTATAATAATAGTGAGCTAAATATAATGTTATAATGTAGTAGTATAAAGAATAGGGGTGCTAGGTTATGTATATATATAATAATAATGACTCACCTTAATTATAAATAAATATTATTTATATATATATATATTATATATAAATATATAATATAATATTATATATATATATAATATATAATTATAATATATATACTATATAAAACTATATAGTTTTACTATATATCGATATATATTTATAATTATTTAACCTATATATAATATAAATAAAAAATATATATACATATATATATAATAATATATATATAAACTTATATATAAATATATATATCAAATATTATATATTTATATATACTATAATATATTATTAATATATATATATTATATATATTATATATATTATAATATATATATCATATATATATATATATACTAGATTTTATTGCTTTAATATATATATAATAAAGATATTTTTTTTATTTCATACCCTTTCCTGCTTTTCATTTACGACTATATCTAGCTCCGTAATACTAGTGTTTTTTTTAAAAAAGTGCATCATTTCTGTAATCTATGATGAATTATGATGACGAAAAACAATGTATTAATAAAACATTTGGAAATAGTATTTGTAAAATCATAACAACTACGAGTAAAATATGAAGATAATTTTGAAGTCAGCTATCAAATCGTGCTCTAAACAGTTAAATGAGTAAACATCTATCAGTTGTGTCTTCAGTAATTTTGATTGTTTCAATTTTTTTTTACGACTGGAATTGGAATTCTTCTTTTTTATTGTTTTTCTAGTAGTGATATTTTTTAGAAGTTTTTAATAGTGAAAGCAATAAAAGAAACTAAAATTAAATATGTGTGGGTCATTTTTGTCTTTGAAGTGGAAGTAAATTTTCTTATAGAGTAAGTATATAGTCGTTTCGTTGAGTGTTAATGTTATGAGAATATAGACGAGCTGATTTTTCTCAGTAATGTATAATGTTTATAATTGTTGGTGGTGTGAATAATTTGATTGAGAGTAGACAAGGTGTTTTGTGCGCATGACATGACATTTTAACATTCTCTCATTTTGACTTATTCGATAGCGTAGAATGTATCTGATATATGGATAGTACATCTTGCTCGTGTGTGATCTATGATCTGTGTGTTTCGTATTTCACTAGTACTCAATACTTGTTATTATACTGGTGGAGTTTGATGAAATACTGTGCTCAAGTAAGTTAAGAGTGTGTGAATCAGGTAAATATAGTGTTGTGTGTGTAGCATGTGGAAAAGTGTAAGACGTAACAAGTAAGGTATGCTCCGTGGAGTGGTGGAATCATACTTTGTGGTGTTTGATAATGTAGTTATGAAATATTGTGTATGTGGTGTGGTGAGATATCGGCCAGTGTGGTGATTATGATGAGTGTAATAGTGATGTATGTGTTGTATGTGTCCTTATAAATGAGTGTAATTGTAAAGAGACATACTTTGTAGAATATTATTAGTGTGTGTGTGTGTGTGAGTGTATTGTATTAATGGTTTTTGTGATGCAGAATTGGTCTTCTAATAAGTTATTCCTATTGTGTGTGGGTTTGGATGTTTATTAAAGGCCTGCATTAGTGTTGAATAGTTTATTGTGTTGTGGTTATTATGTGATCTATGTAATTAAGTTGATATAGAAGAGTGTATGATTGTGTGATTGTTCGTTGTCATATGTGTTAAGGCTAGTGATTTTTTTCCTTACTTGTAAGATCGTTTGTCTCAACCAATAATAAGTTATTGGAGCAAGTCGGTATTGCAAGGCTGATTGTGTAATAAATGCAATTAGGGCTGGATATTAGAGAGGATTAGTGGATTTGGTGAATGATAAGGAAATAATTTTTTATTAAAGTGTAGAGTGCATGTTAGTAGGTATGAAATTATAGATGTATAATGTGTTTAATTAGAGATATAAGATTATATATAAAATATATTTTAAGTATATTGTTGTAGATTTTAATATATGTTATTTGGAATAATAGGGAGTAAACACGCGTGATTTTGATTGAGTGGTTAATAATTGTTTTTGGTGCTGGTCTGTGTGATGTGATGGTCTATAAGAACTAGTTGTGATATTATATAATTGATAAATATGAGTGATATGTAATGTCTTATGAATAAGTACTGTTGCTGAGTGTGTAATTTAGTTCATTCTTCGTAATATATTATAGGATGAAGAATTTGATACACTGAGTTATAGGCTCTGGTGTAAGTACGTAAGAAGAAGTGTGAGACTGGTGTTTTTGTTATTAAGGTTGTTGGAAGATGTTTAAAGATGCAGATAAAGAGCTCGTAGAAATAGTGTTTATATAGTACGGTAGATATTGTCGCTGTTGTGTGATTGACGGGTTCAAAACAGTAGAAATTTAGATGAAAAATGAGTTTATTTGCAATTGATACAGTAATATACAAAGATAGTATACTAACTGGAAGGGTATTGGATGGAGCTAGTAGGTTTATCTACCTTATGTACCTGTAGTGTGGTTATATAGGGTTTGGGGTGAATCATATCGTCCTTATTTCTTATGTTATGATTATATTTGTTCAGGGAGTGATTATTTTATTTTGTGGGGAGGACATCAAATTAAAGATATCGTTCACATATACGGATGGGTTAGTCCCTATTAAAGCGGTAGCCGAAAGTTATAAGCAGTACAAGAGAAGATATGTTGCATTTTCGTAGATAAAGTAGAGAAGGATGGGTGAGAATGTGATAGCGTTCCATAGTTTATAGGCAGAAGTTAAAGCTTGCTACACTATGTTATATACTTAACAAGCTATCATCTTCGTTAGGATCTCATATTCAATAGGATAATATATCACAATAATTTATTATAAGATATCTCTGAATAACTGTGGACTTATCGTCTACGTCATAAATCGTATACACAAGAAGGTATAAATGCTAGTACTTGTTAACTAAATATATGAAATTACATCAGATAGAAGCAGTATATAATATAGGCAATGTAACACTTGCAGCTATCAATTAATAGTGCTCTAGAAAATAAAGCAGATATGTACCTAGAATTAAGTCGTAAATATAATAGTTTCAATGCATGGAACCAAGCGCAATATAGAACAAAGTCCTCGTTCTGTAATTTATATATAAAATAATTTCCCTTCTTTGTCGTTACCTTAGTGAATCTAGGTATTCCCATCTAAATTGGATCTGTAATGGCCAGCCATTGCTTCAATCTTCCAAACATATAACTTAAATATTCCTATCCATAACTAACTATATTTTGCTTTAATTTTTTTAATAAAAGTACATACAGTCATTTCTACGTATAATAGTAATTGTAAATGCCAATTTTTACCCCTTTAATAAACGTATTTTCTTTTAAAACTAAGTGGTAATCTATTCACGGGGGCACTGAATTCTTTTGTATGCGTTAGGTTTTAGGCTATGAAGCAAAAGTATGTTTATATTATATATATTCAATAAATTGTTTATTTATAACTGCAATATATATATAATATATTATCAGGACTGGGATTAAACTAAACATATATGACCCTACTCGGCAGAATAATACTTGGAGATATGAGTGATACGTAGTAGTTAATATATTTATTAATACGTAAGATTACTATTATAACATTTATATATGCTAAATGGAGTTATAGTTTAATACGCTATACTAATAAATTAAGTTAGTTTATAAATAGTAGATGAGTACATGTACATACAGATAATCTAGTTTATACTACATTCGTGAGTATGTACATGTATATTGGATAGTATTAAAGTATTATCTATATTATATAACTAGAGTGAACTAGCGTAGGCTGACTACTGGTGATGATAATATAGTTATCGTAGTTGTAGTTAGTGTAGTGATAGATGTTGTTGATCTACTATTAAGATGTATATAATTTTACCTGTATATAATTATGAACTACACTACTATAGTATGTTTGATGAGTATAATCTTCACGTGTTGATGCAATTGATATATAAGTGTCTCTGGGTAATGCCCAGTGTTCATAATAATAGTGATTTAGAACAACATAGTAAGTCATCTAGGGCCTAGATGATAATATAAATAAGTATAGTGTTATACCGGGGCCTTTAGTGTATCATAACTTTAGTGTATGAAAGATGCTAATGATTATAGTCTTGTATAGTAATATCATTAGATTAGTGGTTATATAAATATAGTAAGTACATTATAGTGACTAGTATATCAGTAGTTCTTAACTTACAATAAATATTGTAACTTAGTGGTTTCTGGAAAATTTGCACATCTTATCATTGCATGCTGTCTGTTCTGGGATCTGCGCTGGGGGGGACTAGTTGTGAGCCATGAAGAGGTAGCTATGGAGGTGAGATAGAGAACGTGTAGCGTATGTTATGTTTTTGATGTGTCGTTTTATCTACAAAAATTAGTTGAATAGTGTTGTTATCTCGTTCTTGTGGATACAATAGATTGACTTTTCTACTTAGTCGGTGCACGTTAAGCTTTATCTTTTGCCAATATACATTTAGCGATCGCTAACGGCATCCCACGCCCGGCGAATGAATCATAGGCCGCAAAGGCGCTACGTAGCTAGAGTCGCTAATAAGGATTCCGTTACCTGGCGTCGACTAAAAAATAGTGACGCGCTACTCAGCGGGCGGAGCTACCTGCAAGGTGCCGATATTATAGCGTCGCACATACAGAGGCGGATTAGTGCGTGCTAGGGTCACTCGCGATCTGCTCGGTCGCGGTGCTGCGCCATCACGCGCGCATCACCAATAGGCAAGCCAGGCGCACTCAACAACCACTTATGAAGGAATTAAGGAGCGCAGCATCTTTGTATAATTTCGTGGAGCTACCTATATGAGACTTCGGTTCCTAGGCCTCTCACTACCGCGCTGATTATAGGCTATATGTGTTAGGTTACGGCTTCAGCGCTCTCTCACGCTTCGTAGTTTCGCGTTCTATAGTCCTAGGTATCGGTATTATGAATATATCGGTTAGGTTATCGCTATGTCCACAGTTATCATCGAGTGCAGGTGATGATATAGATAACAGGTTTAACTAGTAGTAACACCTGTACTCGGTAGATCCGACTAGGATATATTCTAAGGTTTTAGTAGTATTATTTACTAGGCTTTATCTGAATGATTATATATGGATATCTCCCGAGTTTTTAAGGTATTTATAGGTTTAGGTATTAAGGTTACTATATTTACGGATATATCTAAAGGTTATCCACTTTTAATACCGCGATTATTATGGCCTCTATCACGTAATGAGGCATTTAACTTGTAAGTAATACCTTATAAAGTATCGAGTTCGGTTCGTATATATATATCATGGTTATCGGAATGTAAGTAGTCTTCACTGAGCTCATACCCCGCTGCTACCCTGACTATGTAGTGCTTAGGGTAATTCGTAAACGGTTCGGCTGAATACTATCCACTTACCGGCTCCACCTCACCTCCCCGGCTCTCGACACCTCTACACCTCATATCCACTGTATAATTAATTATATATACATATAACTTATTAATATCACTACCCTACCTACTCCTTACTCACTACCTACTACTACTCATCTTCAACTCCTCTCCTCTACACTCACCTCCTCCTCATTGTCTCACTACTACTCATTAATACTACCTATAATATAATCACCCACCTCACCTATCATATATCTTAAAATCATAGTACTACCATACCTGTTAATCTTCTAATATATCTTAATACTATATACTACACTGATCTAAATTATTACCACTCACACTATTAGAATAACAACGCTAATTATTACCATTACTAATCTATAATTACTCTAATATCACTATAATAATCTCCTCTCCCTAGAACTATCTCTCACTCTTCACTCCCCCTTCACTACCATAACTTCCTCTCTCATATCTCTACTCTACTCATATAACTCTACCTCACCCCTATCCCTCATACTACTACCTAATATACATCTCTACTCTCTATACTACCTACATACATAATACTCTATACTAATATACCATGCAATCTCTACTTCTAATCCCCCCTCACATATCAACTACCTACATCTATACCCCTATTCTTCATACTTCCTCATATCCATATTACTCATAATTAATCTCTCTCCTACCTATCCCCCTCCCACTCAACACCTAATCCGCCTTCTGCTTAACGTATGACACTCATCACATGCACCTTTCCATTGGTTTTGTGAACATCGGAACATAAACGAAGAGCTGTTCATTATCTGCTTTATTTCTCACATAGTGTCAAAAAAAAAATGAAAACGAAAATAACCGCTTTAAGAAATTAGACAATTTACCCCCATGATCCTGTTGTTATTCATAACAGAATCTATCACAACCTTCACATGATTGTACGCACATACTTACAAATATGTTATACCTGTTCTTGCGGCTTCTATGCAAATAACTTTACTAATCTCTATCTAACTCCTATAAATCGCTCACTATATTACTTATCTATCTTATATATAAAATAATTTGCATCATTAATTAATCATTTAACATTACATTCTCAACTTTTTCAGTAAAATATATTCGCGACCTATACTCTCAGTGTATTCTAGCTCATATTTGCTATCTTTACCTGCTTATAACATATTTCAGGTCTATCCTCTATAGTACTAATCGTTCTTCACTCTTTGTAGTGCTATTATCTCTATGTGGTATGATAGGATGTCTATCTAAAAATCTCATCATCTATCGATCTCTCCTACATACCTTCCACTCTATTACCATTCTCATATCTGCTCTAATTATATTACAGTAATATACTCCATCTATATAATATATTAAAACATTTACTTATAAAATAATAATTATAATAAAATAATTTTATCACGAAATTTCTAGAAAAAGGTTTAATAGTGATAATTATAATCATTATCTATGATAATCAATATCGATTAACTCATAAATATATATATATATATATATAGAGTGATAAATATATATACTATATCAGTTATTATATAATAATTATATAAATATATTATATATTATCTGTATTATTACTTATAGAGAGATTGTATATAGAAATATATATATTCTACCGCAACATATGTAACACAATTCAATCTCTCTCATTAATACCTATCTCCATTTCTATCTATAACTTTCACTAATCTATACCTTCACTATTTCTATATTACGATAATTACCTCTTTTTTATCTCTTATATTATATTCTATTAATATATAATAATTACTACATATTAATATATTTACATTTATAGTATATAATTATATATATATATGTATAATGTAATGTGTATATTATAATAATATAAATAATCATTCATATATATTATATTCTATATTATTCACTAGAATATTTATTCTAAATAACATTTACTATTATTCTTATCTTTATATTCATTTTCATTATCTAATTCAATTATCAACCTTTGTAATTTTCTCTTCAGTCATTCAGACTCTGGTTCAAAAGCACAGTCATTCTTTGCATAATATTACTACTTCCTACGCTTATCTATACGTTATTGGATCTGGGCTTATCGAGGCATGCAGGTTGTACCTAGGTGAGTCAAGGTGGATATTCGTATTATTTTCGGTTGTCTTTTATTAGTTTATATATGAGTGAGGTGCTCAGCCTTCAGCGCTATACTATGACTTAATTGCCTTTGATAAATATTATCGATTTGATTTCCAGTTCCTAATATTATATTCATTGATATGCCGTATCTTAGTCTTTATTGCTTTATTCTCACTTATATATATAATAAGGGGTTATTTGTGACGTGGTTTTTCTTAGAGGACGAGGAGCTGGAGAGAGAGGAGTGTAGGTATGAAGAAGAGCAACGCACGAGGAAGAGAGAGGAGAGTAGTTTGAGACTAATATTAATAGAAATTTATGCTGAGCTTCTAAATACTCAGCGACGAATACAAAAACGAACGTTAGAAACTTAATTGATAGATATGATTAAAAATATAAATATAGACAATATAATAACAAAATGTGGGATGAAAATTGTAACATAATGTGCTAATTTTATTAAAAAATAAAAAAAAAAAATAAAAATAAAATAAAATAATAATAAAAATAATAAATAAAAAAAAATAAACTCAATGAAGGTGCTGCGTTATAAAAATTATGTGAGTAATAAATAAATGTTCTAGGTCAGGATAAAATAATACGTTTGTGGTTAAAATGATAGAGTAGGTCTGATTAAAGTGATTATAATAAAGGGGGCGGGACTACGGTGTGCATTAATATTTCCTTTATCGCTTTAATATGCAAGCTATTATCACTATTTTCGATATTATCATTGTCACCATTATTATTATTTGTGAACAATATATTGAATTATATGGTGTTAATATAATTAATAAATAATTAGCCATATATATACCATATTTTTTTTTATAATGTAGAAAGGTAATATTAATTTTTCATTTATTCTGTTTTAGTCTTCTTATATATATTGGAGTCATAATAGGTGAAAGATCTATATTTCTATTTTTATTCAAACTTCCCCATAATAGAGAGAGAGAGAGATAATCTGTTTTTTCAAATTTTTTTTAGTAAATTTTGTTTTTTATTGAGGTGGTATGCAGTAATTTCTTAAATTTTATTCACATTTGTGTACTAATTTTTAGGTATTTTTAAAAGTTACTTTTTTTTCATACTGCTATCAAATTTTTTCATTAATATTAGTGGCATAATTCGGGTTTTTAAAGTTAGTTGTGTATTCCACATAGTATTAGGTATTAGGTATTAGGTATTAGGTAAGTTTATAGGTTAGGTTAGGTTAGGTCTTTAGGTTTAGTGTAGTTTAGGTACTTTGTTATGATTTTGGTTTGTGTTTTGGTTTTAGGTTTAAGGTTAGTTGCGTTATAACATGTTAGCTGCTAAGTTAAACCTAAACTAACCTAAACCTAATCCGTATTACTCTATGTTCCCTAATTCCTAAACTAACCACATCAAAGATCACATTAATAAGGGCATATAAAGACTTTGAGAGCCACTTATTTTGGAGTTTCACTAAGTTTTCTATAGTTCTGTTTGAATGTACATATCTACTTATACTTTAATAATGTTCTTAATATCTATGTTTTTTGTCAATATAGGTCATGTCTCCGCAGCAATTAGATAAGAGTGAATACATAAATTATTATTTTATTTTATTGCTATTTTCATGCTATCTGAAATAAAAAATATTTTATATGTTCTCGAAAACAATTAAAAAAAGTAACATAAATCAATATATGAATAATTCGTAATCTTTCCATTTTATATAAAAAAAATAAATTATTTATAATCTTATTAAATATATCTTCAAATAATATGGGATGCGGATAGTTTAATGAAAATAATCGATATATTCGATGTGGGGTGCTTTAACGGAAATAAAGAACCTCTATATTATATATAATATTTAATATATTGGTATTTTTTTTATACTATTGTCTTATTCTTATTATTATTTATATTAATCTAAAATTAATATATATATGTTATATTCTATATATAATAAAATATATTTATACTACTAAAATAATATCTTAATTATATATATATATATATATTACTTCTATTACTATATTATATTTATTTCTATTATATTATATATATATATATCTTATGATTACGGTTTAATGCATTAATTAGTAAGATACGACATACAATTAGAAGATTAAGAATACATAGCTATAAATATAAATATATGTTTAGGTGAGGTGTAGAGTTATAATAAATGGAGGTGAGCATCAAGTAGTGAATAATGGACTGGTGTGTAGAGACGCAATGAGTATTTTGCGGTGTGAGATTTTATATTTTTGAGATTTCCTTGTTTTCTCAATTGGTGAGAAGAAGAGTCGATATTCTCTATAATATAGGACTCATATATTGTATTTATATATTGAGGGACATATATAGTAGTAAACCAACGACGAACAGTTAGTTCGCGCATGATCACCTGAACACTCTCCAGATTGTACTAAGAAGACTTAGTGAATTTTGGCTAACTTTATTAAATATAATATATATATTTATGATATATAATTTACTATATTTTATCTATATATATATTATATAATATACTATATATTTTATATATTATATATAATTTATTACTTTAGAGTGAGAGATTAGAGAGTAAGTGAGAGAAATGAGAGAGAAGAGTACGTAAATAGAGAGGAAGGATAAAATATAGTGAAGAGTAATGAATAGAGAGAGTAGATATCGAGAGGAGAGATAGAGTATTGACGTATAGTCTTAGTATTATTTTAGTATCGTGCTCGCATGCAGTCTCTTATACATTGCTCAATTTATTCGGGATCATATGCTTCACTTTCATTATAATCTTTTTTTTACTTATTTATTTACTCTATTATTTTAATTTATTTAATATATTATTATTTATTATATTTTTATTATTATTATTATATTATTATTATTAATTTTTTAATTATTATTATTATTTATAATTATTTATTATCATCTTATTATTAGTAGTAGTAGTAGTAGTAGTAATAGTGTCAGTTCTTTGTTAGTAGTTAGTAGTAATTTTTACATGATGACTGGAAGCAAATATCGTGTATGTTCGTCTTATCAGTACGTAATAACAATAATGGTAGATGTAGTTTTACTAATAGTAGTGGATGTAGTAGAAGTAGTAAGTAATAGTAAGTACAGTGGTTAAGTACTATAATCAGTATTAGTGTGGTTAGTATTAAAGCACATGTACAGCAGTACTGCATCTAATAGTGCTAGTAGAAGAACTATATAATTAAAAGTAAGTACCTATCATGAAATTTATGATCCTAGTCCATAATTATTGAATATTTTTATTGAAAATATAGTTTAGTATCAAGACTTATTTATAAATAAAAATCGGTAATTAATTTCTTTATTAGAAATACTACTCAGCTGTTATCGTATTTTAACATTGTAAATATAATTATTATAATGTCCCTGCCTTGTGATATACATAAACTATATTTTTTATTTTTTAATTTAAATTTTTATAATTATATATATATTATTATTATACGTATTAATATTTGTATTTTTATAGCTTCTGGATCATCCAAACAGAGCTAAAAAAAACTATATATATATGTATATTTTGATTATTGTTTAATTATAATTTACAACATATATTATACCCTGATTATAATCTAAACATATATGCTACAGGACAAGAAACATCATTGGAAATCATGAGAACTGACTAATTTTATTTCGTAGCATTACTACCTTAACTACTTATATTAGGTCTTTTATTTAACTAACATACTATTTTATATCTGTATATATTATTTTATATATTAATATATATAGATTTATAAATTATATATATATCTATATAATTATATTATATATAATATAATACTTTTTATTATAATAGTATATATATATTATACTAATAATATTACCCTGATACTACTATATAACTATCACCCTCATATACTCAATAAACATAATTACTAACAATAAGATATAACTTTATATCTTAATTAATTCTAATAACTAATATCGTCTATATATCATTCATTATCTACTTAATCTATAACTCATACACTTATAATTATTATCTCATAATAACTAATATATACTCATTGCTAAAAATCAGTTAACAAAACAAATAAAATAATATAATATCTATATATTCTTATATATAACTAATTAATATATAATCTCATTATTATTCATTCTCTATATTATTAACTAATAAATTATTATATATATCAATAATATTAATATCATCTAATCATCTATTAAATTCACTATAACTACTACAATTCTAATAAAATTATAAAATAACTATTAACTTATAAATAATAAAATCTATACATATATATCTTTATATATTTATTAATATTTATAATAACTATATATATAAATAATCCATAAATCATAATAATAATTATATAAAATACTTTGTTATAATAAAATCAATATATATAATAACATCATTAATTAACTATAAATACTAAATATTTAACATCTCTATTTATCATATCAATATAAAATTCCATAATATATAAGAATATAATAATAATAAAATAAAATATCTCAAATCATATAACCATATTATACATATATTTTAAATGTATTATAACTAAATAATATAATAACAATATAACTATAAAATTCATCAATACAAATAACCTCTAAAGTAAAAAGGTTTGGAAAAGAAATCAAATACATATCCATACAAATTTTAGCTGCCAAATTTATCAACCATAATATATATATCTTATAATAATTATTTACTATACATACTCTAGGCTTGGTATGGGCTGTGAGTGATTAGGTGAGCTCATAAGACGTAGATTAGTTGCTTTAATATGTTGTATACTACTGTGTTATAAAGACGTTCATATAACGGTAAGTTTTATTCCTTTTATTTATCTACTATATTTATTCATATCTTATATACTATCTATCTATTATATTATATAATATAATTATATTTCTAATAGTGTATATTTATATAATTTAATTATATTATTTATTTATATATCATGTATATTATATATATATATATATATATATATAACTATATGTTGATTATATATATGTGTTTAGTGATACTTCTTTATTTTCAGACTTTAAAGAACCTTGCACTTTTTACTTTTTAACCATACTTGTAAGTGGTTTTAGTTGAAGTTTTATATTGCTTAAATTGTGGTATAAGGCAGGTTATGTTTATTTTGTGAGTGTATTATCGAGATTGAAGTTTCCGTGAATGAGTTTGTGTTTCTGTATATGTAGACTATATTGGAGTCTTGTTATGTATGGGGTTGTGGTTTTGTGTGCCGAAGAGAGGCTTTAGGAGTGGTTGAGGTGCACAGTAAGGCTATGTTGGTACAGATGGTAGTGCTGCGTGGAGTAATTGTGGATATTGTGATAGTGTTTTTGGATTGAAAGCGATATAGTTCGTGTAGTTCTTTGATGCCCTCACGGGTATTTTCTCACTACGGCCGTGCCACTCTAATATGGATGTTCAAGATTGGTGTTCACAGGAATAACTAATTGTTTTATCAATCGCCGAATTAACATGATTAGCTTGTGTGATTGTACTGTAATATTTGATCATAGGAATGCTCTGGAGATGCTGAAATATAGAGAGTGTGTTGCTCACTTACTCGTGGAGGCTATCTTTCATTTCAGATATGTCAGTCATAATATTCGCATCGTCATCGATTGTAGGCACTTAAGTTTGAATTCGGAGAAAAATAGCAGATTATTAATTTGTTCTATTTTCCTCCAGATCTTTTATTTCATAAATGTTTCATTCTCTTTTCGAAAGAATTGCTTTTTCGTTTCTTTGAAAGGATGCTCTCACTATGTCTCTCAGTCTTGACCTTATTATATCTATATATTATCTATATACTATATAATTATAAATTATTATATATCTTTATTAATTCTATTTTATATATATATATTTTAATATATATATATTATTATCTATATATTCTTAATATATAATATCTATTCTATATTTATATATCCTAATTTATTGTGTATAAAATATATAATATCCCTAAATTTGTATTTACTATTATATACTATATATTATATTCAATCATATATATATATAATTAATGATATATACTTATATTATTATAATATATCATCTATTATATTTTTAATATTAGTATATATATATGTCATTATTAATATAATTAATATATTATATTAATATATATTATTAATATATATTATATATTATTCTTTTTCTATATATATTTTTATATTAATATCTATTCTAATTAATATTTCTCATATTATATTGTATACAGTATATATATAAATAATAATATTATTATATTATTATTATATATTATTATTAATATATATATGATAAAACCTAATAGTAAAAGTTATTAAAACCATCAAATGTGCTTATTATATACCATATATATAATATATTTTTATATTTATACTATATATATTATATATATTATATATATTAATATACTTATGTATATATATATATAATATATATTATATTAATACTATATTATCTATATTATATATATATTATTATATAGCTTATTAGCTATATTTAAAAAAAACAAACATAATTAATATCTATCATGTTTATATATTTTTTCTTTTTATATATATATATTTATTTATATATATAGACCTTGATGACTTTTCATTTTAAGCAACAAAATCAAAAAGAATTTTAAATAAAGAAAAAGAATTTCATTAATCTAATGATTCTCTTCACTCGTAAAATTACTTCTAACCTAGCCATTTTGGTATTCATTCTCTAAATTTTTATCCCATTCCAGTGTGTGGAGCAAAATCAATTTATTGCTAATTGTTTGTTCAGTTAATAGATTTATTTCGATTAATATAACTTTCATAATTTATCTCTAATTACTAAATAATTTCTTTATTTACATATACTTTTTTTTTAATTCTTAAAGATGTTTAATTTATCATATTAAAAAATTCAAAAAAATATATATATATCATGAAAATATATTAAAGCATGTTTCACTGAGCTCAAATTTTACTAATATATCATAAAAATTTAAAAAAATATGATTTATAGTAATATAAAACAGGAAATTTATATTATAATACAGTTAAATATATTAAAGATAATAAATATCTACTATACTTATATTATTACATTATACAATATATTAATATATAATTATAATAATTCTAATATATATAATAATAATATAATAATTATATAAATTTTAAATTAATAATATATCAATATATATAATATTATATAATGATTAAATTATAATGGAATATTTTTTAATACTGGTAATATAATTATTATAATAAATTTATATAATTAATATTATAAATAATTATATTATTGTATAAAAAAATTAAATTAACAAATGTATAATATAAATTACTTTAAAAATATTTACATTATACTTAGAATTTAATATAATTTATTAAATTATTTGATATATAATTTATAGTAAATAAATATTGCATATTTTATATATAATATTCATACTACTTATAAATATATATATATAATATCTAATAATAAGAATAATATAATAGAAAAAGATAATATATTTAATAATGATACTAAATAAATAAATATAATTAAATTAAATTATAATTATAGTAATTGAGAAAAAATCATTATTTAAATAATTAGAATAAATTGATATCATGATTGTTTAATTATAATATATAATGTTAAAGATATATTAAAAAATTTAACTATAATCATAAATAAATAAATATTATTATATATATAAATAATCATAATATATATAATTATTAATATTAATATACTATTATATAAATAACAATCACTATATTTATATTTTATAATAAAGCAAATGTATTTCGATACAACTCAAATCAAAATAATAATATCCAAGAAATAATATTAAGTTATTATAATATATATAAATGAATTAATGAATATAATATAATAATTATATAATTAATAATAATAATTAATATAAATTAATTTAAATTATAATTAATTATATATTATATATAATATATTATATAATATTAATAAATATATAATTATAATAATAATAATATAATAATATGTATAGTATAATATATATAATATATAATATAATATAGAATATGTTAGGGGCATAATAATTAACAATTTAAATGAATATAATTAAACTAATTAAATATATACATTATATAATAATAATACTTAATAATAATATATTATATATAATATATATATTAATTATAATATATAATTAATTAGCAAACATAATCAATATATAATATATTAATATAAATTGATAATTATATAATATTAATATAAATAATATAATATTAATAATAATTATTATAATATAATATATATATAAACAATAATACATTATGCAATATATATAAATCAATAATAACTAATTAATATATAATTATATAATAAAATATAACAATAAAATTTAAGATTTTAATATTATGTATATATATATTGAAAATAATAATTAATTTTCCTAATATATAATTAATAATATAATTATTCTAAAAATTAATATATATAAATAAATATATATAATTAATATTATATATATAATTATATAATTAGTTTATAAATATAAATTCTATTGGAGTCTAATTAACATTGTAAAATATAATAATATATATTTATAATATATAATATAAATTATTAATTAAATTATAATATATAATAATTATTTTATATAATATATTATATATTAATTATAATAATATTATATTATAGAATTATTGAATATATAATCTCTGAGGAATTTTATACTTATATAAAAATAATTATCCACTAGTAGTTTAGTTTAAATATCATTGTAATATCTGATATACACTTATATAAATGTATTAAAGTCCTTTAA
>JABUQX010010013.1:127500-130000 GCA_015478945.1 Trachelipus rathkii | reverse complement strand
ATAATAATAATAATAAAAATAATAATAACAATAACAATAACAATAATAATTATAATATTAATAATAATAATAATAATAATGATAATAATAATAATAATAATAATAATAATAATAATAATAATAATAATAATAATAATAATAATAATAATAATATAGGGATAATAATATATAATAATAATAATAATAAAAATAATGATAATAATAATAATAAATAATAATAATAATATAAATAATAATATTAATAATAATAATAACAATATTTATAATAATAATAATGGGAATAATAAAAATAATAATAATAATAAGGATAATAATAATAATAATAATAATAATAATAATAATAATAATAATAATAATAATAAAAATAATAATAATAATAATAATAATAATAATAATAATAATAATAATAATAATAATAATAATAATAATAATAATAATAATAAATAATAATAATAATAATAAATAATAATAATAATAATAATAAAATAAGTGATTTATTATTATTATTGTATATCATAATATCATATATCTATTAATGTATCATATTAATGGTGTTTGTGTGTGTGTGTGCTGTGTGTGTGTGTGTGTGTGTGTGTGTGTGTGTGTGTGTGTGTGTGTGTGTGTGTGTGTGTGTGTAAAATAGTCTGTATTATTATTATTATTATTATTGTAATAATAATAACAATAAAAATAATAATAATAATATTTAATAATACTTAATAATAATAATAATAATAATAATAATGATAATAATAATAATAATAATAATAATAATAATAATAATAATAATAATAATAATAATAATAATAATAATAATAATAATAATAATAATAATAATAATAATAATAATAATAATAATAATAATAATAATAATAATAATAATAATAATAATAATAATAATAATAACATTTATTTTATATTTACAATAATAAAAATAATAATAATAATAATAATAATAATAATAATAATAATTATAATGACAATAATAATAATAATAATAATAATAATAATAATAATAATAATAACAATACTAATAATAATAATAATAATAATAATAATAATAATAATAATAATAATAATAATAATAATAATAATAATAATAATAATAATAATAATAATAATAATAATAATAATAATAATAATAATAATAATAATAATAATAATAATAATAATAATAATAATAATAATAATAATAATAATAATAATAATAATAATAATAATAATTTAAAAAATAATTATAATAATAATAATAATAATAATAATAATAATAATAATAATAATAATAATAATAATAATAATATTAAAAAAATAATTATAATAATAATAATAATAATAATAATAATAATAACTAATAATAATAATAATAATAATAATAATAATAATAATAATAATAATAATAATAATAATAATAATAATAATAATAATAATAATAATAATAATAATAGTCTATCAATATTAAAAATATACACTAAAAGCAATTAAAACAAAGTTATCAGTTAAAAATCGCAGAGCAAATAAAAGCTCTAAATTCTGTCTCTAATGACATATTTATTTAATAAAGTGATTGAAAAATTATCCAAACTATGTAGTCCTTGGCTAATATTTACATTTGTATCGAAAGTGATTTTAATTAATGCGGATTCAATAATGTTTCTTGAAATTATGGAAGATGATTTGATATCACTTGACGAAACGAAATTGATTCTATGGTTCATCATAGAAAGATGTTTGGAAAGTGCGTTATTATGCTGTTCGGTTCTGACACTATATTGATGCTGATTTATTCTGATCTTTAGGTCCTTACCAGTCTGACCAATATAAAACCTATCACAATCCATACATGGAATCTTATAAACATACCCACTGCTTCTTGATGGAGATTTTAATTATCAATCCTTTGATGGTGCAATCATAAGTAAAAACTAATCCAATATTTAAAAGTTTTAGCAATAAAGGGATCCTAAGAAAATTTTCGTTGTAAGGCAATTTCAATATATATTTAGTGGGAGTCTCAAGTTTATCAGAGGGTGTTTGGAATGTTTTTGTGGCTCTTCTATAATAATCCTCAAGGAAATCACCAGGGTATTGCAACCTGATACCAATATCCATGATCTTATTCATTTCGTCATCAAAACATTCTGGACTAACCAATCTCAACGCTCTGAGGTACATAGAAGAAAATCCGATCGTTAACTGATATATGATGGGCAGAATAAAAATGCACGAAGGAATTGAGATTAGTAGGTTTTCCGAACCAACATGTCAAGGAAAGGAAGACTCTCGTTGTGTTCTATTTCCATGGTGAAACTGATGTTATTCAAACTAGTCAAAAAATTATCAACAATGCAAGAATTTGGCCACAAAAATTGAATCCGCATTAATTAAAATCACTTTCGATACAAATGTAAATATTAGCCAAGGACTATATAGTTTGGATAATTTTTTAATCATTTTATTAAATAAATATGTCATTAGAGACAAAATTTAGCACTTTAAATTT
>JABUQX010010013.1:112500-120000 GCA_015478945.1 Trachelipus rathkii | reverse complement strand
ATACTTACAACGATAATATTCAACCCTCGTTGGACTTCTAGCTATAGTTTTTCTCATCAAAACAACTGAACATAGAAGAACGAGGGAAAAAAAGAGCTTCATTTTTCTTCCTAATAACAAAAAAAAAAGAAGAAAAAAAAAAAAAAAAAGAAAAAAAAAAAAAATTATTTAAGTTTACCTGTCACTGTATCCACAACAATCATCAAACATTAAAATTTTCATCAATTATGACACTTGCTACACGCATATCACTTATTGAGAAATCATTAGCAGAAAAAAGTTAAAAAAAATTATGCAAATTTAGTGGATATGTCAAATATTTCTTAGATTATTTGATTACCTAATAATATAAAAGGCTTTTTTTTATGATCGTTGTAAATTAAAATTATATAAGAACATCAAGTGATTTTAATTAATTTTTTTGTTTAATAAAGTATCATCTGAAATTTACCAAGTCAGATACGAGAACAGGTCATCTTAGGAAATAATAAATCAAGTAAGGAATATAAAGAACTAATAATTTAAAAATTAGCTACTAATCCATTTATCAAGTATCTTTTCAAATTTCAAATTATCTCAACTGAATACCAAATACATGTTATCATTAAAATAAATAAAACTCTTTTCTGTACCATTTAACATTAGCAAATGCATATACACTAAAAATTAATATATTTAATATATTTGAAAATTAATGTACATTATTTTATATTTACAGATAAAAAACGAATAAAATTATGAAATTTAGCAAAATTATTGGAGAAATATATCATATCAAGAATTATATATTAAAAATATTCTTTACCTCAGATAAACCTCAGGTGCGATTCTCCCTTTTTTGAATTAATGTTTTAACGCAACTTGAAGAACCAACGAACTGAAATAAGAAAATTCTCATTTAGAAAGACTAAATTTTATGAGTAAGTTTTGATAATATAATTGATTTAACCTTATATATTTAAAGTTAATTTCAAATTACTTTCAGGTGTTCGTAATAACAATATTATTTAAAAGTATATATATATATATATATATATATATATATATATATATATATATATATATATATATATATATATATATATATATATATATATATATATATATATATATATATATATATATATATATATATATATATATATATATATATATATATTTATATATATATATATATATGGAAAATTGCATTTTCAAATCACCTTTTGTGAGTTTGTCTATGTCACCAAACCAACTCGCTTGCCTGAGTCACGTGCCTGAGTCGCGTGCACGTTTTCTTTTCTTTTTAACAATGCAGAGTGAAATAAATATATAAAAATATAAAAATAAATTACATTATACATAAGTTAAGTAAAGGTTATGTTAGAGTTTAGATAGTTTACATATTTGAACTTTTATATATATATATATATATATATATATATATATATATATTTCTAAATATTCCTACATATACACAAATTTATATTTACTGAAAATATATATATATATATATATATATATATATATATATATATATATATAGAGGTATATGCTTTAATAATAAAGTTTCAATTTGACTTACGGCATTTAATCCTGGTAAGTGAAGATTCACTCAAGGAGTTATTTTATCTATACAAATTGAACTGCGGTTTAATTGCAGTATTTACATATATATATATATATATATATATATATATATATATATATATATATATATATATATATATATATATAACTATTAACTATACTATATATATATATATATATATATATATATATATATATATATATATATATATATATATATATATATATATATATATATATATATACATTATAGGGTGCAGCAGGACACCGGAATTTTCGAACCTCACCGATCACACCCGGTGAAGCACCCTCACCACCAATCATTTTGCGCTGCACAGTACCGCACTGCACCGCACCGCACCGCACCACCGCACAGCACCACACCGCCCCCCCGCACCGCACCGCACCGCACCGACCGCCACCACACCGCACCACACACGCAGCTCCTGCACACTAAGTGTGTATCGACCCCGCAGGCATTAACCAAGCTGTAATACATATATATATATATATATATATATATATATATATATAACATAATAATATACTAATAATATATATATATGTATATATATATGTATATATATATATATATATATATATACTATATATATAGATATATATATATATATATATATATATATATATATATATATATATATATATATATATATATATATATATATATATATATATAATATATATATATATATATATATATATAATATATATCGCCCCGCACAGATATATATCATCTGTATATATATATATATATATATATATATATATATATATATATACTCTACAATTCCATCCTGAAAACCTAAGACAGGATCACACTTTAAACGGACTTCTGAGAACATGCTTTACAGTGACAGATTAAGGTGAGTTGGAAATGCTGTGGTGGAAGAATTTCATAAAACAGAAGAGACTGGAAAGAAAGAGGTGCTACAAATAACAAGCAGAAATTTGCTTGTTTCAGCACTAAATTCTTGTAAAGTAACGGGACCCTTAATGATATGTGAGTAGCGTATGGAAGAGTTATCAACTCACTTCTGAAACTGTCATTGTATTATCTGTAATAAATATATATTAACATTTAATAAATATATATCTGGTAACATATATGCCCGCATAAAAGAAATCTCCATCTGCTCTCTACTTTTGGATTAGAGAGAATCAAAGGCCAAGGACATAAACTGTTCTTTATTCTGTAACTCCATTGACTCTCTAACTCGTTGTAGGTGCTCTATCTCTATATCACAGATAATACAGCTACAGGTTCCGAAGGAACCTAAGAGCTCATCTCTGCGACCCCTTCGTACCATAATGGGGTTCAGTTTCTTTACCTCAATTTATTGTGGAAACTAGAAATTTAGCACCTCTCTCTTTTACGTATGGGCTTATATATATATATATATATATATATATATATATATATATATATATATATATATATATATATATATATATATATATATATATATATATATATATTATATATATATATATATATATATATATATATATATATACATGATTCAGGAGGAATAGTAAAGAATGTAGGAGGTGATAGTATGGAGTAATCGTTGTAACAATGTTGTCTGTAACATCTGTCCTATTTTGAATGTGTGTAGAGATACAGTCGTTTTAGTATAGGGAACGTTAATTTTACCATCTATGAAAAAGGTTACCTTATTAAGCCTTTACCCCAAAATATGTATGTTCATACATACGGTTTACGTTATACGTAATAAACATTACAATGTCCTTGAATTTTATTGAATTGTCCGTACGACGCCAGTTGTACCCTGGCTGTCAATGGTGTTACAAGTGTTTCTAACAATGCCGCATGTCTATACGCACGAGGAATATGCCGACATGATATTTGTGTACGGTTTTTGCGATGGGAATGCCCTTGCTGCTTGTAGGGAATACCGTAGACGGTTTCCTCGCCGTCGTGTGCCGGATTCAAGAGTGTTTACCTGTGCTTATAGTAAGCTTCGTGAGACAGGGGCAGTACCCAGCAGGCATATTTCCTCTGAACGTGGCGATGAACAAAATGTGGATGACGTAGAAAACATTCTTCAGGTGGTAGAACAAAGCCCCGCAACAAGCACACGGAGAATTTCTACAAGGGTCGGTATTCCACAAACACGAGTATGGAGAACATTGCGTCAGCATGGCTTGTATCCTTATCATCTACAGCGCGTGCAACACCTTGAAGCAGGAGATTACGTCAAACGTTTGGAGTTTTGTCGTTGGGTAAATGCTAACCGCGCATTAATACCATTCATATTATTCACCGATGAAGCTACCTTTACTCGTAACGGGATCAACAACACCCATAACGCACATAGGTGGTCAGAGGAAAATCCACATACCATTGTGGATTCAAATTTTCAGTATCGTTTTAGTGTTAATGTGTGGTGCAGTGTCATCGATGATGTGTTGATTGGGCCTGTTGTATTGCCGAACCGGCTTACAGGTGCCATGTATGCAGACTTCTTGCAAAACGTGTTTCCACCATTATTGGATGATGTTCCTTTGGCTACAAGGATGCGTATGTTCTTCCAGCACGACGGAGCCCCAGCACATGCTACTCGTCAGGTAACACAGTATCTAAATACAATATTCCCCGATCGATGGATAGGCCACAGTGGTCCCGTACAATGGCCCCCAAGGTCCCCAGACCTTACACCTTTAGATTATTGTCTCTGGGGATGGATGAAAACAGAGGTTTATAAGATACAGGTAAACACAAGAGAGGAATTGGTCGCTCGCATTATGAATATTGGGGCCATCATAAAACAAGATCGACAAAATTCGTAACGCTACACGTACAATTGGCAGGAGAGTTGGAAAGTGTATGGAGTCCGGGGGGTGGAACCTTTAACCTGATGTAATGTATAATCCTGCAACTGAGATCATGCAGATACTCAATAAATGTAATCAATAGGCCTGTACTTTTTTATTAACAGCCCCCATACGTTTATGTATGTGCTATATTCAAACAGCTGTATCCCCACACCCTTTGAGAGTTGGACATATGTCTATTAAACCATTTATACTCACAAGAGCCCATACTATCACCTCCTACATTCTTTACTATTCCTCCTGAATCACCCTGTATATAGTAGTGATGGAAAAATTATGCAGATTGACATGCACGTGCATAGCACGTACACGTGTGCACTTATTTACGTACATTAGTGCCACAGTTATGTAACCACTTACATACGTTCATGTGCACATGAACGTATTTTGATTATGTTCGTTGTTGTTTGGTCTCAAACACAAACACACACAACCTCTTTCTCTCTCTCTCTCTCTCTCTCTCTCTCTCTCTATATATATATATATATATATATATATATATATATATATATATATATATATATATATATATATATATATATATATATATATATATATATATATATATATATATATATATTTTATTTATTTATTTTTATTATGATATTGGGCATTAAAGAATCTAATTTACTTATTTATTTAATTTTACTTTAGTTGTAGCTTTAAATAATACACTCGCGCAGGCTGAACACATACAAGAACAAAATGATCCGCTGTAGAGCTTGAACCATCGTCCTCTCAGAAAGGATTACGGGATCTTAGTCCTCAAGGACCGATGAGGAATATTAAAAGGAAAGTTCAAATGCAGACATCAATTTACCGATAAGATAAGGAGCGTTTAGGTTATTTTTCCTTTTGTGCTTTTATTTTCATTTTATTATTCTTATTATATATATATATATATATATATATATATATATATATATATATATATATATATATATATATATATATATATATATATACATATATATATATATATATATATATATATATATATATATATATACAGAATATTAATATATATATATATATATATATATATATATATATATATATATATATATATATAATATATATATATATATATATACAATATATTAATATATATATTTATATATATATATATATATATATATATATATATATATATATATATATATATATATATATATATATATATATATATATATATATATATATATATAATCTATATATATATATATATATATATATATATATATAACATAATAATATATATATATATATATATATATATATATATATATATATATATATATATATCTATATACATATATATACATATATATATATATATATATATATATATATATATATATATATATATATATATATATATATATATATATATATATATATATATATATATATATATATATACATATATATACATATATATATATATATATATATATATATATATATATATGTATATATATAATAATATATATAATATATATATATATATATATATGTATATATATATTTCTTTCTCACCTTTCTTTCTCACCATCCTCCTGTTTAGGGTACAGCCCTGTCCTCTGCAAAGCCCCTCCATGCGGATCTGTCTCGGTAGAATCCTTCCTCTTCCACCTCGGCAATAGATCTTCCTCGCTTCACCATCGACGCTGCAACACCATCCCTCCATCTTCTTCTTGGTCTCCCAGCAGGTCTTCTTCCTTCTGGCTGCCAGTCGTAGAATCTCGCAGGGTATCTCTCCTCATTCATTCTTCGGACATGGCCATACCACCTTAGCTGTTGTCTCTCTATCAACCAATCAATGGGCTCTATTCCAAGCTCGCGCCTAATTTCCGAATTTCTTCTTCGCTCCCTTCTCGTCACTCCCGCTATCAGTCTCAGCACTCTCATTTCTGCTGCCACAATCTTGCTTTTTGTTCTGGTGGTAAGGGTCCAAGCTTCCGACCCATATACGAGAGTAGGTCTTAGTATTGTCGTATATATCAAAACCTTAACATCCCTCGGTACATGCCTGTTTTTCAGCAATCCATACAGCTGTCCCACACCCCTCGAAAACCTGTTTATTCTCTCCTCAATCTCTCCGGCCATTTCTCCATCCACGTTTACAGTAACACCCAGGTATTTAAATTTTTCCACTTCCTTCAACCTTTCCCCCTCTATCACGATGTCAAGCACCTCTCTTTCTCTAGAGATCTTCATCACCTCCGTCTTTTCCTTATTTATTTTTAATCCTTCTCTATGCAATATGTCTCCCCACCTATCCAACGCTCTCTGCAGAGTCGCTCTGTCACTTGTCACCACTGCTATGTCATCTGCATATGCCATAGCAATTCCAACATCCTCCTCCAAACAAACCTCTCGGATACACCCATCCATATATATGATAAACAGCAAAGGAGACAAAACTCCTCCCTGTCTCACTCCCGCTTGTACATGGAACCATTTTCCTAAGCCAAACGCTGTTCTGACGGCACTCTTACTAGTAACATAGAGACTGCGTATCACTCTTATTAACTTGGGTTCAACCTCATAATACGGATTTCCAAGCGTTTCCCACAACTTCTCCCGCGGCACACTATCAAACGCTTTCTCTAGATCTATAAAAGCAGCATAGATGTCTCTATCCCACTCCCAACTCTTCTCAATCACCATCTTCAAGCTAAAGATCAAATCGGTGGTTCCTCTTCCCGGTCTAAAACCATATTGGGCCTCATTCAATTTATTCTCCACACTCGCTCTAAGTCTCCTCTCCAAAATCCTTTCATATATCTTCAAAGCATGGGGCAGAAGAGATATTAGTGAGAAATTAGAAATTAATTAGTGAGAACTCGTCGCAGTCAAAAAATCCACCCTAGAGCTTCATGGGACCGCGATGGCCCTCACTATGATAGATCGTCAATGTAAGGGTTCATCCCTTGGCCCAGGTGGGCCACAATCATACCCCCTCACAAATCCCCGCCATTCACTCCTGTTATACATCTTTCTTCTCACCTCTACCAAACTCACATTTCTCTCCTTCAAACATTCGTTTAC
>JABUQX010010013.1:97500-107500 GCA_015478945.1 Trachelipus rathkii | reverse complement strand
AGTCTACGCTTAAAATCATGAGTTTCGCCGATGTATAAGGAGTTACAATGAAGGCAAGGAATTTTATAAACACATTGGGGTATGGTAGTGGGTCGATTTATGTTAGGTCTAAGAATAGCTTTGAGGGGTAGATTTCCTGAAGAGGTAAGATTGAAATTATTGGGTAAGATGTTTTTTAATTGTTTAAGAGGAATGTTAGGAATGGGTAAGAAAGGATTGTTTTTAGAGTGGTTGTGAGTGTGCGGTTGATAGAAGGATTTTTTTGCTAGTTTAAGTGCTCGTTGTATAATGAAGTTGGGGTAGGAAAGTTTGTTAAAAATAGAGAAAAGGTAATCAAATTCGGATTGTAGGAAAGAGGGAGAGCATATTCTTAGAGCTCTGAGGAATAAGGAAGAAAGTGTTCCTATTTTTGTGTTGGTTGAATGGGACGAAAACCAATGTATGTAACTTGGGTTGTAAGTAGGTTTACGGTAAACAGAGAATTGGAGAGTAGTGAGATTATTTGACCAGGTTGTAAGAACGTCAAGGAATGGTAGGGAATTATTTCTGGAAGTTTCAATGGTGAATTTAATGTTAGGGTTAATAGTGTTGAGGAAATCGAGAATGTTATGTGGGTTAATATTGGGAGGAATAGATGCAAAAATATCATCTACATATCTGTACCAAGTAACATTAGTCATGATGGGGTTAGGAAATATGTAATAAATTTCAAGGAGTTCCATAAAAATATTACTTATTACAGGAGAAAGGGGGAACCCATACTAAGTCCAGAATTTTGTTTCAGAAACGTGTTATTAAATTCGAAAAAGTTATGTTCCAGGGTGAGTAGGATTAATTGTTTTAAAATATCAAAAGGAAAAGGTAATATGAAATTGTTTTCATCAATAAAACGTGAAAGTAGTGAAAGGGTTAAAGGGACAGGTACAGAGGTGAAGAGTGAAGTTACATCAAAACTTACGAGGGAGTGGGAGTGTGGGTTGATGTTTCTGGTTTTGATGATAAAATCTTCAGAATTGGTAATATGTGATGAGGAAATGTGTCCAACAAGAGGTGAGAGTTGTTTAGCTAACCATTTAGATAATTTATAGGGGACAGAATCTATGTTAGAGATGATGGGGCGAAGAGGAGTATTTGGTTTATGTGTTTTGGGGATTCCATAAAATTTGGAGAGGCAAGGGAAAGTAGCTTTTAAATCTTTGTGAAGATGAGTATGTTCTGAAAGAATGTTTTTTAGTTTATGGTTAAAGTTATTTTGAGAAGTTTTTAAGGGATTTTTGGTGAGGAGGGAATATGTATTGTTATCAGAAAGTAAGTCGTTACATTTATGTAGATAGTCAGTTTTGTTAAGTATAACTATATTATTACATTTGTCAGATCTTGTAATTATGATGTTGTTGTTTTTTGTAAGTGAATAGAGAGCTGTGTAAAATTTAGAGGGTGTTTTCTGTTTATTTAAGGAGTTGAAAATTTTATGAATGATGAGGCCTTCCATGAAATCCAGAGAGTGGGATTCTTCTTTAAAGTTGGTTTTATATTTTTCAAAGTCCACAAGAAATTTCGAAATTGGGTCCAAATTTTGTAGAGAAAATGAGAGTCCGTATCCTAAAATAATTTTTTGATCCTTTGATAGTTCTAGATCTGATTTATTTATGACGTTGTTAATATTAGAATTTTTCACCCATACACTATTGTAATAAATATTATTAAATTTGTTGTTGAGTTTTCTCTTTTTTTCATTGATGATGAAATCTTTTCTTAGATGAGCCAAATTGAGCAATTGGGTGAAGGTATCGAGAGAGTTAGGGTTCTGTTTGTACCATGTCTCTTGGAAAATTTTGAAGTATTCAAACCTTATTCCAAAAGCGAGTTTAATTTCTTGCTTGATAGTTGAAATTTTATTAAGAATTTCTCTATGTATATCAGGGAAGGGGTTCATATCATTTGTTGAAAGATTACTTGGTACCAGAGTTTTCGGTATAAACTAAATTTTTTAGGCAATTTTTAATGAAGCCTAATTGAATCTTTTTAATGTTGGATAAAATCATCTGATCTCTGTATTTGAGGAATTTTTTCCTAAGTCCGTAGTTAAGATCTCCTAAGTTGATATCAGGCATATTAATAGTATAGTAAGTATTCAGCAATGATCGCTAATAGATATAAATTATAATAGAAGCCTTTAAAGCCTTTAAGACTCTGGTACCAAGTAATCTTTCAACAAATGATATGAACCCTTTCCCTGATATACAAAGAGAAATTCTTCTTAATAAAATTTCAACTATCAAGCAAGAAATTAAACTCGCTTTTGGAATAAGCTTTAAATACTTCAAAATTTTCCAAGAGACATGGTACAAACAGAACCCTAACTCTCTCGATATCTTCACCCAATTGCTCAATTTGGCTCATCTAAGAAAAAATTTCATCATCAATGAAAAAAAGAGAAAACTCAACAACAAATTTAATAATATTTATTACAATAGTGTATGGGTGAAAAATTCTAATATTAACAACGTCATAAATAAATCAGATCTAAAACTATCAAAGGATCAAAAAATTATTTTGGGATACGGACTCTCATTTTCTCTACAAAATTTGGACCCAATTTCGAAATTTCTTGTGGACTTTGAAAAATATAAAACCAACTTTAAAGAAGAATCCCACTCTCTGGATTTCATGGAAGGCCTCATCATTCATAAAATTTTCAACTCCTTAAATAAACAGAAAACACCCTCTAAATTTTACACAGCTCTCTATTCACTTACAAAAAACAACAACATCATAATTACAAGATCTGACAAATGTAATAATATAGTTATACTTAACAAAACTGACTATCTACATAAATGTAACGACTTACTTTCTGATAACAATACATATTCCCTCCTCACCAAAAATCCCTTAAAAACTTCTCAAAATAACTTTAACCATAAACTAAAAAACATTCTTTCAGAACATACTCATCTACACAAAGATTTAAAAGCTACTTTCCCTTGCCTCTCCATACATAGATTCTGTCCCTTATAAATTATCTAAATGGTTAGCTAAACAACTCTCACCTCTTGTTGGACACATTTCCTCATCACATATTACCAATTCTGAAGATTTTATCATCAAAACCAGAAACATCAACCCACACTCCCACTCCCTCGTAAGTTTTGATGTAACTTCACTCTTCACCTCTGTACCTGTCCCTTTAACCCTTTCACTACTTTCACGTTTTATTGATGAAAACAATTTCATATTACCTTTTCCTTTTGATATTTTAAAACAATTAATCCTACTCACCCTGGAACATAACTTTTTCGAATTTAATAATACGTTTCTGAAACAAAATTCTGGACTTAGTATGGGTTCTCCCCTTTCTCCTGTAATAAGTAATATTTTTATGGAACTCCTTGAAATATATTACATATTACACTCCGACTCCCTCGTAAGTTTTGATGTAACTTCACTCTTCACCTCTGTACCTGTCCCTTTAACCCTTTCACTACTTTCACGTTTTATTGATAAAAACAATTCATATTACCTTTTCCTTTTGATATTTTAAAACAATTAATCCTACTCACCCTGGAACATAACTTTTTCGAATTTAATAACACGTTTCTGAAACAAAATTCTGGACTTAGTATGGGTTCTCCCCTTTCTCCTGTAATAAGTAATATTTTTATGGAACTCCTTGAAATTTATTACATATTTCCTAACCCCATCATGACTAATGTTACTTGGTACAGATATGTAGATGATATTTTTACATCTATTCCTCCCAATATTAACCCACATAACATTCTCGATTTCCTCAACACTATTAACCCTAACATTAAATTCACCATTGAAACTTCCAGAAATAATTCCCTACCATTCCTTGACGTTCTTACAACCTGGTCAAATAATCTCACTACTCTCCAATTCTCTGTTTACCGTAAACCTACTTACAACCCAAGTTACATACATTGGTTTTCGTCCCATTCAACCAACACAAAAATAGGAACACTTTCTTCCTTATTTCTCAGAGCTCTAAGAATATGCTCTCCCTCTTTCCTACAATCCGAATTTGATTACCTTTTCTCTATTTTTAACAAACTTTCCTACCCCAACTTCATTATACAACGAGCACTTAAACTAGCAAAAAAATCCTTCTATCAACCGCACACTCACAACCACTCTAAAAACAATCCTTTCTTACCCATTCCTAACATTCCTCTTAAACAATTAAAAAACATCTTACCCAATAATTTCAATCTTACCTCTTCAGGAAATCTACCCCTCAAAGCTATTCTTAGACCTAACATAAATCGACCCACTACCATACCCCAATGTGTTTATAAAATTCCTTGCCTTCATTGCAACTCCTTATACATCGGCGAAACTCATGATTTTAAGCGTAGACTGTACCAACACAAACATGACCTTACCAATGACAATCAATATTCTGCCCTTACATTACATCGTTCCACACATAACCACACTATAGACATTAACAACATGACTCCTATCATACATTCAAAAGATTTACACAGAAGAAAACTATTTGAATCCTACTGCATCCTTAACACCAATAATTACAATAGACAAAAAGGCGAATTCAATATTAATCCCACTCTTAACAACATTATGAACTCCACTAATTTCTATAAAAATCTTAAATCTAAAATATAAATTACTTTTTAAATTTTTATTGTTAATATTAAATTTAACTTTAGTCTTACAAAGAACTGCACCTGATGAGGTTTCCGAACAAGAAACGAAAATTTGTGCTTTAATATATTAATAAAAAATCTTACTTTAGATAAAATACCGACTCTTCTAAATTATTTACAAGTTTCTCTTTAAAGGCTTCTATTATAATTTATATCTATTAGCGATCATTGCTGAATATATATATATATATATATATATATATATATATATATATAATATATATATATATATATATATATATATATATATATATATATATATATATATATACTTTTTTATATATATATATATATATATATATATATATATATACAGTATATATATATATATATATATATATATATATATATATATATATATATATATATATATATATATATATATATATATATATATATATATATATATATATATATATATATATATATATATATATAAAGCAGAGAGAGCTGAGAGAGTGAGGTTTGTTTTAAGTTGAGCTCTGCGTGAAAGTCGATCGCAGCATTTCTGAGTGCTGAGTCACTTATGTGATTTTTATACTGGCACAAGTGAAATATTATTCTTTAATGTGTTAATGTGTCAAGCTAACTTTTCTTATTATTAAGAAGTCTATTATCAGGTGTCTCTACGAATTACCAAGTGTCTCTACGAATGTTTAATCTAGCCAGTGATTAACATGTAGTTTATCTGCATACATTTCGCCACTCTTAGAAACGTGTAGTTTTTAGCTATTATAAACTGTGTATTAATGAGCTATTATATCTGTACTAATCTTTATGATTATTTATTTCAAATGTGATAAACTATTTGTGCAGAATTTATTGTCAGAAGTATTATTAGATGTTTTAATGAGCTTGATTTCTCGTATCTTATTTTTGCACCGAAGAAAACAAATCTCCAAAAAATTCCAAGGTATTGTCGTTGCATAAAATATCATTCTCTCTCTCTCTCTCTTTCCGTCCAAGGCTCACGTATTACAATACTTATTGAATCTTCTCACTTGTACAGATTCAGAAGGCTCTCGTATTCATACTTGAAACTATTTTGTAACCTTAAGAAGATTGAAAATATTTTAATATTATTTTACGTCTACATTATAAGATTTATGATATTTGTCGATCGTGTCGAGGGACGATTTTAAAGAAGATTTGACGATCGTGTCTAAGAACTATTTTAAAGAAGATTTGACGAACGAGACACAGGAATATTTTAAGTTTTGTCAAACGTGACAAAGGATTCCATTTAAAAGTAGTGCCGAAGTGGCAGAAGAATTTGTTAAGATTTGGTCAGAAATTTTTATGCGATTGTTTCGCACTAACTAGCCTCGCACATTCTATTGAAACAGAATTTTTTTTTTTTATTTCATTAATTATTTTGTTTTTGTTTTAATATACTGTGATATAAAATAAAGGGAACTTAAATGGGCAAATATATGTAAGTATATGTGGGAGTTTTTAAGGAATTTTAAATAAATAAATAGAGATCTTTATAGATAGTAGGGTTTTAACGGGTAAAAATTGATAGAGTGTAGTTTTAACCTTTTATATTTTATATTATCATTTTAACCTTTTCTTATTGTTATTGTATTAGTGTGGGTATATTTGGTGAGCGGGGTGGTGGCCTTAGGTGTTGGGAAGTGCCTAAGGTGGGGAGTCCCATAAAGCGTGCAGCCTGAGTGATATATATATAGAAGAAGGGAAAAGATGGGGAGGAGAGAGGTAATTAGGGTGGGATGTATGAACGTGAGAGGGGTAAACGAGGATTTGAAGAGGGAGGAAGTGGGGTTAATGTTTGAAGAAAAAAGGTTGGATGTGCTAGGGATAACAGAAACTAAGTTGAAGGGAAAGAGGGAGGTGGACTTTGGAAAATACAAGGGTATGATATCAGGGGTGAATGAGAGAGTGAGGGCGAGGGAAGGGGTGGGAATAGTTATGAGGAAAGAGGTGTGGGATAAGGTGAGGTTGTGTAGCCAGGTGAGTTCGAGGATAATGTGGGTAAAAGTGAAATTCGGGGGGGAAATGTGGGTTTTTATATGCGCATATGCACCAGTGAATGGAGCGAGGGAGGAGGAGAGAGAAAGATTTTGGAGTGAGTTGAATGAGTGTTGGGAAAGTTTCGGGGTAAATGATAAAATTTGTCTATTGGGAGATTTGAATGCAGGAGTGGGAAGGGAGGGGGTGGGAAGAATAATAGGACCATTTGGGGTAGGGGAGAGGAATGTTAATGGAGAAAGTTTGTTAGAGTTGTGTGTTGAAAGAGGAATGATAGTGGGGAATACTTGGTTCAAAAAAAGTGAAAATCACAAGTATACATGGAAGAGTGAGATAACGGGGGGGAGGGCGGTACTGGATTATGTGTGTGTAAATGGGAAGGATAGAGGCAGATTACTAGATGTAAATGTATTTAGAGGGGCAGGGAGGGGGATATCGGATCACTATTTGGTGGTTGCTAGGATAAGGGTGGGAGGAGAGGTGATGGTTAGGGAAAGGGGAGAAAAGAGGAGAGTAGAAGTGATAAAGGTGGAAAAATTGGAGGAGTTAGTGTGTAAGAGGGAGTTTAGGAGAGGTATGGAGGATAGGTGGAGAGACGTGAGAGAGACGGGAATTGGGGAGGTGGAGGGGGAGTGGATGAGATTTAAAGAGGCAGTATGTGAAGAGGCTAAAAGGGTTTGTGGAGTAAAAAGGGTGGGTGCAAGCAGAAGGAAAGGGAGTGAATGGTGGAGTGAGGAGGTGAAGGAGGTGGTGAAAAGGAAAAAGGAGGCTTATGTGAAATGGTTGGGAAGTAGGAGAGAGGAAAGCTGGGAGGAATATAGAAGGGTTAGAGTGGAGGCAAAGAGGGCGGTGGAGAGGACGAAGAGAAGAGCAAAAGAGGAATGGTGTAGAAAAGTGACGGAAAATTTTGAATCGGGGAGCAAAATGTTCTGGAAAGAAGTAAATAAAAAAAGGAAGAAGAAGGAGGGGTTGGGGGAGAGGATTAAGGGAGGAGATGGGGAGTGGATAGGAGGAGAGGACAGGGTGAGGAAGAGGTGGGGGGGAGTATTTTAGGGGATTATTGAATGAGGGGGGGGGGGGGGGGGGAGGAAGATTTGCAAGAGGTGAGGATGGGGAGTGAAGTGGGAAGGGAGGGGAGGATGAAATACAAATGGAGGAAATTATTAGGGCCTTGAATAAAGGAAAAAAAGGAAAGTCCGCAGGTCTGGATGGTGTGAGAATGGAAATGTTGCAGAAGGGAGGTATAGGGGTGGAGGAATGGCTGTATAGGTTATATAATATATGTTGGAGGAGTGGTGAGGTACCACAGGATTGGAGGATGGTTGTTTGGTTCCCCTGTATAAGGGGAAAGGGGATAGGATGGAATGTGGGAATTATAGAGGTATATGTCTTTTAAGTGTGGTAGGGAAAGTGTATGGGAGAATACTGATTGAGAGAGTAAGAGGTTTAACGGAGGGGAGAATGGGGGAAGAACAAGGAGGATTTAGGGAGGGAAGAGGGTGTGTGGACCAAGTGTTTACACTAAAGATGCTTGTGGAGAAAAGTATAGAGAGGAAAGGGAAAGTGTATGGGTGTTTTTTAGATTTAGAGAAAGCATATGATAGAGTGAAGAGGGGTGAATTGTGGAGGGTGTTGGAGGAAAATGGAGTGGGGGGTAAATTAGGTAAAGGTATTAGGGCCTTTTATAGGAATAGTAGAATGTGTGTGAGAGTGTTAGGAGGGAGAGTGATGCTTGGGGTGGGGTGTGGATTGAGCCAGGGGTGTGTAATGTCACCGTGGATTTAATTTGTTTATGGAGAGTGTGTGCAGAGGAATGGTGAGGGAGGGGAGGGGGTGGAATTGATGAATGGGAATGATAGAAGGGAAGTGAACATGATACTGTTTGCGGACGATACTGCCCTAGTGGCGAAGAACGCGGAAGGGCTGAGGTATTTGGTGGGGGAGTTTGAGAGAATGTGTGGACAAAAGGGGCTTAAAATAAATCCAGGTAAGAGTAAAGTGTTAGTGTTTGAGGAGGAGGAAAGAGAGGAGGGGGAGGGACTAGAGGTTAGAGTAGGGGGTGTAGTATTGGAAGAAGTAAAGATTTTTAGATATTTAGGGATGGATTTGGGCAAGGGGGGAGGGATGAAGGAGGAGATAGAACATAGAGTAGGAGAAGGAATGAGAGCTTTGAGTGGTCTGAGAGAAATATGGAAAGGGGGGGATTTATCACAGAAAGTTAAGATAAGTATGTTTGAAAAAATTTGTGTACCAGCGGTGTTGTATGGGTGTGAAACGTGGGGTTTGAATGCCAGGTCCAGGAAGAAGTTGGAAGTATTTGAGATGAAGGGGTTGAGGGCGGTTTGTGGGGTTAGCAGAAGGGAGAGGATTAGGAATAGGGTGGTGAGGGAGAGATGTGATTGGAGGAATGGTTTGGTGGGAAGAGCGGAGAAGGGAATGTTAAGTTGGTATGGGCATCTAGTGAGAATGGAGGAACAGAGAGTGGTTAGGAGAGTTTGGGAGGCGGAGGGGATAGGAAGGAGAGGAAGGGGGAGACCAAAAAGGAGGTGGATGGATGGAATAAAGGAGATGCTGGAGGAGGGAGGGATGAGGGAGGAAGAGGGTAGGGTGTTGGCGAGGGATAGAGTGGGGTGGAGGAGGTGGGTGAGGGCGAGATGAGGGGAGGTGTGAGTGAGAGAGGCTGCACGTACCACTACCCCGCTCAAGCGGGAAAGAGTGTCGGTGAAATAAATAAAATAAATAAAAATATATATATATATATATATATATATATATATATATATATATAAATATATATATATATATATATATATATATATATATATATATATATATATATATATATATATATATATATATATATATATATATATATATTTATATATATATATATATATATATATGTAATAATAATATAATATATATATATATAATATATAATAATAATAATATATATATATATATATATATATATATATATATATATATACTCTATATATATATATATATCTCATATATAATAAAACTTGTAAAATAATATATATAAAATATATATATAATAATATGTATATTTACAATGTGGATATGACCCCGTATTAAGAAATATATATATATATATATATATATATATATATATATATATATATATATATATATATATATATATATATATATATATATATATATATATATATATATATATATATATATGCTATATATATACTGGTATATATATATATATATATATATTATAACAAAACTATAATTAATAGAAAATTTGAACTATTGATATTGACGTATCTGATGGGTCGGGA
>JABUQX010010013.1:90000-92500 GCA_015478945.1 Trachelipus rathkii | reverse complement strand
AATAATAATAATAATAATAATAATAATAATAATAATAATAATAATATAATAATAATAATAATAATAATAATAATAATAATAATAATAATAATAATAATAATAATAATAATAATAATACCAATAATATTTTAAATAAAATAATAACAGAACATATATCAGAATTTCAGTTGGACGACCATATTTGTGGTCCCCACCAAGAGTACACAGTTCGACGACGTCGTCAATTAATTATGAATGGAGAACATATCGTTACGAAATTCCTATTTACCGACATCGTACACTTGGCAACATGGCTGAACGCTTGACATAAACAGAACGTAACCTATACGTTTGGAGACACATACGTAAACTAGTTTATTCCGTATCTCGTCATTGTAATACAGAGATAGTGGAGCACCTTTTGAACATTGCACAAGCTATGGCGTACCCATTTCAGGAGCAGGTGGGCATGTTATTTACATATGGGAAGGCAAACGGTAACGCGGTAGGGGGGCCGCACGGTTATATTTAGACACCTACCCAGATCGCACTCAGCCACACCATAGCACCTTCGCAAGCATTTATCGACGATTGTGTGAGAGTGGCACTCTTGTACCTGCAGCGGCCGAACGAGGACAACCACGAGCTGTTCGTACACCCGCCGTAGAGGAAGGTATTCTTGCCATAGTTGACAGGGATCCCAGCGTTAGCTCCAGACAGATTGGCCAGCGGACCGGCGTCTCTAATACCACAGTGTGGAGAATACTGCACGAAAATTTGCTGTACCCATATCACCTTCAACGTGTGCAGGGATTGTCACCGGCAGATTATGTACCACGGTTACGGTTCTGTCAATGGTTTCGGCGTCACATCATTCCACGAAATAAAACGTCCTTAATCCTGTTCACAGATGAAGCCTGTTTCGGTAGAGACGGCATCACTAACCATCATAACAACCATCTATGGGCCGACAGGAATCCACATGAAATAATACAAGTACGGCACCAGCAACAGTTTCGCATAAATGTATGGGCCGGTGTTCTTGGTGACTATCTTATCGGACCATATGTTATTCCGGAGCGCCTCAACAGCCAGGCTTATCTATACTTCCTACGGCATACGCTCCCAACCCTTCTGGACGATATTCTGTTAAATATCGTGCAGACATGTGGTTTATGCATGATGGTGCCCCGCCTCATTTTAGCACTCAAGCATTCACTGAATGGTAAATTCAACAATATATGGATTTAGAGGTGGTCCGGTGCCATGGCCCGCACGTTCACCCGATCTCAACCCCTTAGATTATTACTTATGGGGACACCTGAAAAGCCTTGTGTATAATGAACCTGTTGCTGACGAAGCTACTCTACACCACCGTCTATTAAACACCTGTCAGGACATTCGGTAACGGGCTGGAACATTTGAGAGACTACGTCAGTCAATGACAAGGCTGTAGATGACTGTATTACCTCTAGAGTAGCGGTCTCCAAACTTTTTTGATCGCGTACCCCTAAGACGAAAATAATTCTAAGTTGTACCCTATGGGCCTGTAATATATATATATATATATATATATATATATATATATATATATATATATATATATATATATATATATATATACTATATATATATATATATATATATATATATATATTATATATATATATATATATATATATAATTCGCCGGCAAATTTAATGCATCACCCGTAAATATAATGTAAATTCTTTCATTTTTGGAAATGTAGAGCTAGGGTTTGGTTTTATTTGGGTCATACCTAACTTCGGAGTGTATACCGTATGTAACTACACCGTCTATGAAACTAAATGGTATAATAAAGAAAACCAACCAAATTACGAAATCTCGAAAGTACGTTCATAGGAGAACAAGATGGCAAGACACCAACCAACTAACGAAACAAACCCTATGATGTAAGTCGTAGCTTGACAAAGACTGTCACAATGGAAAGACATCGTCAGAGAAGAGGAACGTGCCATAGGAGTTATCACACTGTCGGAAGCAGGCCATTCTCAGAGACAGGTGACTCAGCAACTCGGGGTAAACCAATCGACGGTCAGTCGAATCCTTCGTCGGTTCAGGGAGACTGGCAGCAACCGTAGACGACATGGTCAGGGTCGCCCGAGGGCGACGTCCGAAAGAGATGACAGATTCCTCCGTCTGGCAGTGCTTCGTGATCGTTTTCAAACAAGCGTACAGCTACAACACAGGCTCCGTGAGGTCAGACATGTGTCCATTTCCGAGCGTACAGTGAGAAGACGACAGAATGAACGTGGAGTACGTATTACAAGGTCTGCCATCGGCCCTCTCCTGATCAGGGAGCATCGGGTTGCGATTTCATTTTTTACAAGCGCATGGAGATTGGACACTCACAGATGAGTCGAGGTTCACACTACATGGACCAGATGGACGTCGGCTTGCAATATCTCCCCAAGGATTCCTTTTGGAGGTGACTCTGTGATGGTGTGGGCAGGCATTTGTTTGGGTGCTCACACGGCAT
>JABUQX010010013.1:70000-75000 GCA_015478945.1 Trachelipus rathkii | reverse complement strand
CTTTATTCTGTAACTCTATTGACTCTCTAACTCGTTGTTGGGTTTTGGATTCAGCTTTGCTTTGCCTAACAGAGATCCTAGGATTCATTTAGTTAAAAACTTCAGTATGTAACAAGAACCTCGATATCAATAGCGATATACTATTTGGCGTCTTGCCCAAACTAGAAAAGGAATTTCTCAACAAAACCTGCTTCCCTTCAAGATTCTTCACTGCTTTAATTAAGCTCCAACAAAATAAAGATATCACCATTTCACGTTCTGATAAAGGTAAAAATATTGTTATCATGAATGCCACCGACTATCTTAAAAAATCATTTAATCTTCTGAATGACAAGCACATATACCCCTATTAACAATAACCCATTGAAAAACTCTCAACACCTTTTCAACAAATCTTTTTCCAAAATCCTTCCTAATCAAAAAGACCTGATTCAGAAATTCAAAGCTTATCTTCCCACTTTGTCCAGATTTTATGCTATCCCAAAAATTCACAAAGAAAATATGCATTTAAGACTGATTGTTTCCAATATCAACTGCATCATCCAAAACTTATCAAAATGACTCGCTTCTCAATTAAAATCCCTCAGAGGTAACATTTCAACCTCCCATATAAAAAATTCAGAACACCTTATCCAACTAGTCCATAATAAAAAAAAATTTCAGAATATTCCGTGGTTAGTTTTGACGTAGTCTCATTATTTACAAAAGTCCCCGTAAATTTTACCATTGATATACTTGAACAACACTTATCTCATAATAATTTCACATTCCAACTTTCCTTTTCTATCATAAAACAACTAATCACCCTCACTTTAGATCACTCTTATTTTAATTTTCAAGATAAATACTACAAACAAATCTCTGGCCTATGCATGGGTTAATCCCTTTCTCCGGTTTTCTCCATTATATTCATGGAGTTGCTAGAGATTTACCATATTTTTCCTGAATTTAATTCCATAATCTGGTTCCGCTATGTGGATGACATTTTGCCTTTATTCCGGTGGATTTTAACACAAATACAGTTTTAAACTTTATTAACAACATTCATCCGGAGATAAAATTTACAATAGAAAGGCTGCTGAAAATAAAATACATTTCCTTGATTAACTAATATCCTGGACCAATGATCAATTTCCATCATTAGTACATATCGTAAAGCTAATTCAAATCCTTCTTACATCCATTGGTATTCTGCGCATGACGTTTCCACAAAAACAGCCGTTTTAAGCAATCTTTTTTTACTTGCCTTTAGATTCTGCAACCCTCAACATTTAAAATCTGAAATCAAAATATTAAAAAATATATTTTACAAGATAGATTATCCCCAAATCACCGTCAACAAAGCTCTACGTAAAGCGAAACAAAAAATACGTACACATAGCTATTAACAAATACTCATTTTCTAGCATACTACCCATTCCAAACTTATAAAAAAATGTCATCCGTAATTACATACCTAGTAACATACAAACCGTTAAATATAACAACATAACCTTAAAACACGCATTAAAACCTAGCAACAATAACCTAAACAAAGAATCTGGTATCTACACAATAAACTGTGAAAACTGCCCAAAAAAAAAATATCGGTGAAACAAATAACTTTAATACTAAACTTTACCAACATAAGAACGATTTAAAATACGACAAACAATCCTCATCTTTAGTCAAGCATCGTCAAACTTATAACCACAATATCAACACTAATACATCTATCCCCATCAAACCTATACGTAACAAGACACAGAAAATTGAAAATTAATCGAATCTTTTATCATTAAAAATAGTAACAATTTTAATCTACAAAAAGGAGAATGCCCCATAGATGAAGTAACCAACTTGAATTTGAAGGAATCGACCTTCCTAGGTTAGTTACTCAAAAAGATCTAAATCAATAGTAAATATTTCAGATGTATCAATCTTTCATCACTACGAAGACTTAAAATAGAGGCCAAGTAGCCAGATAGGAGAAAAAAGAAGCTAAAATCAATTTATCATTTCTTCTTTTCCTTTCAGTTCTGAAGAAGTGTGTCGCGTACGACCACGAAAGCTTGATCAGTTATCAACAAGTTATCCTATAATTTATTTGTAACTTGGTGTTAAAACTAGATACGAAATTTAATCTTGAGTTCATTAAATAAAATAAGTTTCATCTTTTAATCATTACCTCAAGGGGGAAACAAATTCAGTATATATATATATATATATATATATATATATATATATATATATATATATATATATATATATATATATATATATATATATATATATATATATATATATATATATAATATATATATGTATATATATATAAATGTACATATAACATATATATATATATATATATATATATATATAACTGCTACTATATATACTATATATATATATATATATATATATATATATACCACATATGCTCTCTCTGCAGTACGTTCTTGCAAATGGAGAATCAAGATTTTTTTGAAAAATGGTGTGGAGATCAATAATTTGAAAAAAATGTGATTTAAGTATAAACAAATAACATGCAAAAGTCTTCTAAATGTTTTTTTTATGCATAATGATTCAATTAATTTAGGTTGAAGGGGGTTGAAAGCTTGTGTGATGGGTGTCATGGCACCAATGTTAATTTTGTGATTGAGTGTGGATCTATTTAATATAAGTGCTGAGTTCTGTGAGTCATGATAAAGGTCTCGTGTATGTTGGTATTTCCTTCTTGTGAAGTGGTTAGTTTCACCAATATAATGAGAGGTACAATTAAAGCAAAGGATTTTATATACGCATTGGGAAATATTATTAGAAGTATGTGTGAGAGGTTTAAAAATACGTTTCAAGGAAGAAGTGTTAGAGAAAGTGAGTCTTAGGGATTCAGGTAAGGACTTAATAATCGTGGTGTTAGGTGTATAGGGGATAGGTAAATAGGAGAGAGAAATAGGGTTAAGGTTGTTAGGAGGATTGTAAAATTTCTTTTTAGTTTTTTGTAGGAATAGGATATGATATGTTTTGGGTAGCCTAATTTACCAAAGGTGGAGAAGAAGTAATTTAGTTCAATTTGTAAAAAAGGAGGGGAGCAAATACGAAAGGCTCTAAGAAAAAGGGAGTAGAGCATACCAGTTTTTGATTTAGCGGAATGTGAAGAAAACCAGTGAGTGTATTAGGGTTTGAAGGTGGGTTTACGATAGACGTTATATAAAAAAATGGGGCTATTATCCCAAGAGAGTACGGTATCAAGAAAAGGAAGAGTTTTATTGGAAGAGAGCTCCATAGTGAATTTAGTTTTAGTGTGAATGGAATTAATGAAGTTAAGGATGTGAGTAGGATTTTTATTTAAGGGGGTGGAAACAAAAATGTCATTGACGTACCGGTCAAGTAGTGTTAGGGAGAAGAGGGTGATTAAGAATAAAAAAGTGTTCAATTAATTCCATAAAAAGGTTACCGAGGATAGGGGAGAGAGGAGATTCCATATTGAGTCCTGAGTTTTGTTTAAAGTACAGGTTATTAAAATGAAAAAAAATAAGAATTATGTTTAAGGGTAAGAAGGATGAGTTTCTTAAGAAGAGGGAATGGGTAATCTAAGTTGTAGGGGCTTCCATTAAAAAAAACTTTTTAGAAGGGAAAGGGTGAAAGGAAGAGGAACGGAGGTAAATAAGGAAATAACCTCAAAGCTAATAATCTGGTTCGTATGAGGAGAGATGTGGGTAGTTTTATGAATAAAATCTTCTATGTTTTCGAGGTGAGAGGGAGAGATATAGCCTAGTAATGGTTTGAGTTGTTTGGATAACCAAGAGGATAGTTTATAGGGAACAGAGTTAATGTTAGTGATGATGGGACGAACAGGGATGTTAGGTTTATGTGTCTCAGGTATACCATAGAATTGTGAAAGACGTGGAAGACTAGGTTTTAAATCAGTAATAAGGTGAGGGAAGTCTTTAAGAATGAGTTTTTCAAGTGGTTGGTTGAATGAATTGTGGGAGTTAGTGAGAGGATTTTTGTTGAGTAAGGTATAAGTGTGAATGTCATTGAGTAAGGTGTTACATTTAGAAAGATAATTCGTTTTGTTTAAAATAACTAAAACTTGACCTTTGTCAGATCTAGTTGCAATAATATTGTTATTATTCCTGAGTGAAGAAATGGCGTCAAAAATATTTTTCGGTACGGGGTTGCGTTTGAGTAATTAATGATGCCATCCATAAGTAGTCCTTTGATAAAATCATTATTAAAGGTGAGATTCGTAGTCCTGTTCTTCCAATTTTCAAAATCAGTACAGAATTGAATCAAGGGGTCATTTTTATGGATAGAAAAAGTTAGTCCATATCCTAGCAATATTTTTTCATCGATTGAGAGAACATGATTGGAGAGATTAGTGGTTCTTTTTATAGAGGAATTGATAGCCCATGGACTGTTATAGTTTATGTTTAAATTTATGGTCTAAAGAAGATTTTTTTAGTTGAAAAAGCAGTATCTTTGAAAGTATGAGCAATGTTGAGTAAATTAGTAAATTCCAACAAAGAATTAGGAAAATGTTGATACACATTTGTTGGAGGATTTTAAAGCTATGAAAACATTTGCCAAATGTGTTTTTTACTTCTAGTTTTACATCTTGAATTTTGGCTAAGAGAATTTCTCTGTAGATATTTGGAAATGGTGAAGAAAAGTCCTTGGTTAGGCAATTAGGAAGTAATACAGGTTATTAAAATGGAAAAAAATATGTTCAAGGGTAAGAAGGATGAGTTTTTTAAGAAGAGGGAAAGGGTAATTTAAGTTGTAGTGGTTTTCATTAAAAATCTTTCTAGAAGGGAAAGGGTGAAGGGAACAAGAACGGACGATTTAGAACTTACATTAATTTTGAGGTACGCGCTACTTTTGCAATTTGTCTCGTCATTCTTATAAGATTTGCTGTATGAGTATTGTGGAGACCATCAGGTACTGGTAACTGTAAAGTATGAAATCCACACCTCATGTGTGCAATGTTAACGTCATCTGATCATAGTCTATTCATA
>JABUQX010010013.1:35000-62500 GCA_015478945.1 Trachelipus rathkii | reverse complement strand
ATATATATATATATCATATATATATATATATATATATTATATATATATATATATATATATATATATATATATATATGGGTGATTCATTTGTGAGTTTGTTTTACAATAAGTTGTATTTGACAAACACGTGACACGTCTCTAACCATCCCGTTTCTTTTCCAGTATTGTTTGGGCAATCGTCATGTAAAGACTTCACCGCAACATCACGTTCCCAAATGTTCAGGCTGCATTACAATGAAAATCCCCTGTTTTATCGCGGGATTTTGTTCAGCGATGAGGGTCATTCCTGGCAAACAGAACTGCCGTATTTGGGCTGATGAGCAACCTGAGGAGTTTAAAGAGCTACTGCTTCAGTCACAGAAATGCACAGTATGGGTGTCGCCTACAGGAGCGGCGGAATCCATCGGTTCCCATAATTTCTTCAAAAATGAGGCCGGACAGAATGTAACTGTGAATGGGGAACGATATCGCGGCATGATAACGGAATATTGCTGCCACAAATTGAAGCCCGTAGCCAATGTGAGCTTTGGTTTCAACACGACGGCGCTACTTGCCATGAACAGCGCTAGAAACAATGGCTCCCCTATTGAGAAATCATTTTGGTGAGCCATTGATTTCACGTTTTGGACCTGTGATTGGCCTCCTAGATCGTAGCGCATATCAACACCATTGGATTATTTTCTTTGGTGTTACGTGAAGTCTCTGGTCTTCAGGGATTAGCCAGCCTCCATTGACGCTTTAGAAGCCAACATTGCTCGCGTTATTCGCGACATACCTGTCGCCTATGCCTCCGAGCGTCGCCACAGATTGAACTTTAGGAATGGACCATTTTAAAAACCATAGGCGCGCCATGCATTGAAATGAGATAATCGATTTAAAAAGTAAATGCCATAAATTGTTCTTTCGCTCATAATAAACCTTTCACCTAAGCTTCAATGCTATTGCGGTTTTAATTCCATCGTAAAAACAAACCTCCAAATGAATCACCGCGTGTATATATAATATATAAGTAGTTAATATATATTATATAGTATATATAATATATATAATTAGTAATATATATATATATTATATAATATATATCTATAATATATATATATATATATATAATATATATTATTATATATATATATATATATAATATTATATATATATATATATATATATAGTATTTTATATATATATTAGTATTCTATATATATATATATACTATATATATATATATAATAGTATATATAATATATATATATATATATATATATATAATATATATATTAATTGCATAAACAAGCCACAAGGAAAATTAAAAAAAAATCCCTATCCCTATTACACCTTGAAAGTGTGTAGAAAAATACACGAAAGTGCTTGTGAAAACTCTTTTTATTCATTTTTCTTGTGTTTTTGTTTTATTCAAAGTGTATTTCTCGTGCATAAGAGAATATATATACTATATATATAATATTATATCATACATTATATATATATATATTATATCTATATATATATATATATATATATATATATATATATATATATATATAATATATTATATATATACAACAATATAACTATTAATGTATTAACTTATTTAATTATAATAGAAGATTGCAACAATTTACAATTTCAAAATTGTAAGTGGTTATAGTGAAGTGGATTAAGATTATTGTAATGAAGAAATTTGATTTTTTATAGTGATAAAAGTTGGATTTATCAGGTTGAATGAGGTTGTGGTTTCTGTGTTGTAAGAGGTTTGGGTCCTTGTGGTAAAGGGGGTTGTGGTTCTTGTGGGGAAGAGGGTTCGGGGTCTTGCGGTGGAGGAGGTTGGTGGTCTTGTGGTGAAGTGGAGCTGGACTTTTGTGGCTCTTGGTCTGAAGAGTTGGTAGGTCGTAGAACAGTTTCATTAGGAACATTTGGCACTGGTGCTGGAATTGGCTGCGGTAAATATGGAACTGGTGCTGGAATTGGCTGCGGTAAATATGGCACTGGTGCTGGAATTGGTTGCGGAAAATATTGATAGTGATGGCAGCAAGGGTGAGATATATGAGGAATACACTGTGCACCTTCTGGGCAAGGCATAGTTCTATGATGGCAGCAAGGATGAGATCGAGGAGGAATACAATGTGCCCCTTCTGGACAATGCATAGCTCTAATTCTGTCATATCGGCATCCTCCCATGCGAATTATCATTTCACAATCTATATATATAATATATATATATATATATATATATAAGGAGATGAACATATATATATATATATATATATATATATATTATATAATTTAATATATAATATAATATATATATCTATAATATATATATAAATATATATAAGGAGCATGAACGATACCAGCCATAAAAGTTTAATTACGGACATTTAGGAGTTCATTTAGACATCTTTAGGAAGGTAACGCATTAATTTTAATCACCTTTAACACAAAGTTAAAATGACACAAAACTAAAATTCAATGAGATGACATAATTAATAATAGATCATAAAATAGCAACACACAAGCACAACAATAATAATTGTGAAAATGGAATTGAAATGAAAATGGAGACAAAAACAAAAGTGAAGATTATAAATTCAAACGGAAATGAAAGTGAGAATAAAGCAAATGGCCACCATAAAATAGATTTACTACTATTACTATATATTATAATATATTACTATATATTATATACTATATATATAATATTATATATATATATCTAGTATATATATATATTATCTATATATCAAAATATATATATAGTATATTTATAGTATTATATATAATATATATATATATAATATATATATATATATATAATTATAGAGATAATATAATATATATAATATAATATATATATAATATAAATATATATTATATATATAAATATATATATATATAAATAATTTATTCTTTATATTATATAATAAATATATATGATATATATTTATAATATATATATAATATATATATTAAATATAAATATAATATATATACATATATATTATATATATATATGTTATATATTTTTATTATATATATATATGATATATATATAATATATAGATATAAATATATAATATATATAATATATATATACTATATTATATAATTATATTATATATATTTATATATAATATATCTATAGCGCTGTTTTACGGGGGAAGCACAGGAGGCCGGGCTCCTCTAAAAATATAGAAATAGAAGCAACTAATGTAATAAAATAATTAAATTACTATTTATATATATTAAAATAATGTTTAAATGTTATACAAGAACCTTAATTTTCATTAAGATCTATTATTCTCTTGCGAAAACATTTAATTTTGTCACAAGGACATGATTGGACGGAATTATTCCGGATTTGTGCCTCCAAGAAAGCATAATTATAATTCTTTCAAAACACTGGTTGTCAATGGCAAGGTAAAAGAAACCTTATTCTTATTTGTCTATTTTGAGGATTTTTCGACAAAGCCTCCTCTCGAATACGTCATAAAATAACTCTCCAAATTTGGCAACTCTACTCATAAGTATAGTTGCCCCTTTGCAATAAATATGTAAAACAAATAAAGAAAAGCTATTTTTTTAAAAAATTAAGATAAAAAAACATTTATAATATATATATATATTAATATATAACTATATATATATATATTATAATTATATATAATATATATATATATAAATATTATATATATATAATATTATATGATATATATATATATATATATATATAATTAGATATTATATATTATATATATTATAATTATATATATATATATTATAGAGAGAGAGAGAGGAGAGAGAGAGTGTTAGAGTATTACTATATTTTTGTTATAATTTTAGTTAATTTTTTCATTTTGGCCTGAATTTTGGTTAATACAAATCTTAGGTGAAATCCTAGGAATGCCGAAAAATAGTTATATTCAAATTGGGCATCTGTGCTTTATGATCTGTATATATAGTTGAGAAGTGAGGAGGTGATTCCTATAATTATATACATAGGTTGAATGTGGTGTGTTGTTAATTCGTTAATCGTTTGTGCAAATATGAAAAATGAATACTGAAAAAGAAAATGATATAGTATAATATATATATATATATATATATATAATATAATATATATAATATATATATATAATATATAATAATATATATACTATTATATCTTATATATTAGAAGAAAAAATACATACCTGGGCATATATAATATATAATAATATATATATATAATATATAATATATATAATATATATATATATATATATATAATATATTATATATATATATATATAAATATATATATTATATCATGAAGGTGAGACTAAGCAAATGGGCATATATATATTATATTATATAGTAATATATATATATATATATATATTATATATATTATATTATTTATATATATATATATAATATATATATATATGATATATAAACAAGCTATAATTAATAGAAAATTCAACCTATTGATATTTGACATAAATAGTCGCTTTGAATAGGTGCAGAGAGTTTGGAAAAATAGGTGAAACGAGAAAGGAGGAGACGGGTTATTGGCTTTAGGAAACATAATTAGATAAAAGTGTACAGAGATCATCAGCACAATAAACATAGATAAACAACACACATCAGCGACATATACAAGCTCATACACACACCACAACACACAGAGATATATATATAATATATAGTTATATATATATATATATATAGAATATATATTATATATATATATATAATATATATAATAATATATATATTATATATGCAAATATTAAAAAATTAATGCTTTTATTATAGGGATAATTCAGATGATTGGGATGTAGAAGGATTTAGTAGAATTACATGAGTTACTTTAAAAAAGGACGCAGTTAAGAATAGTAGGAGAGGGGAATTATGTGATAAGTAAGTGGGTGGATAAGAGAGAAGTATTTAAAGAGTTACTTAGTTGTTTGATGTAAATAGATTCAAGGATTTTCCGTTCAGTATCATTGGGGGATGAGCAAAGAATCTTAAAGTCAGTGAAGCAGAGAGGGTGGTTAGAGCTGAAGGCGTGATTACGGATAGAAGAGTGCTCAAGATACAGATGGGTTTGTCGAAGGAGCACGTGCCCATTTGTTATGAATCCTCAGTTAGCTGGAGGCCAGTTTGTCCTGAAATTAAAATGGCTTGCAGATTGCACCTTTAAAGATGCAAAATGAACTAGACATCACGATAGTAGGGAGCACGTTCCTTATGGGAGAAGAATGAGCCAAATGGAGTGATTTGTTCCAATGATGAGGATTGGCGTTGGGGAAAGAAGTATAGAAAGCCGTTGGAGTAGGTCGTCGATTACTTTTTTATTTATTTATTTAAAATAAAAGTTGACAGTTCTACTTAATGTTTTTTTACTATTTGGTATATTTTTGTTGTGTTGGTTATTTATTTGCCAATATTTGTATTGATTTCCTTACATTCCAATATTTTAAAAAATATGGATGTTTGGATCTTAGGGAAGAGGTTGTAACGCTTTAAGATATTCCAACAGCATAATTATGAATACAAGATGCACTAATTCTTCAATAAATATATTCCTCTCTCCGCTATTCTACCGTCGTACTCTTTTTAAGTGCCTCATGGTAATTTACTAAATCCTTCAACATGCCCAATCTCGGAATTTCCTATTCTAACAAAAGCATGTGTGTCAATTGATATATATAAATTATATAATATCTAATAATATATTATATATATATATATTATATATATATTATATATATATATATTATAATATATATGAATATATAATATAGTTATATAATATATATATATATATATATATATAATTCATATATATATATATATATACTATATACTATAATATATATATAATATATTATTATATATATATATATTATATTATATTATATATATATATAAGTAGTATATATATATATAATATAGTAGTAATATAAATATATATATATAATATTATTAATATATAATATTAATAATATTATAATTATATATATATATATATATAATATATATATATGTGTGTGTGTGTGTGTGTATGTATGTATGTATGTGTGTTTGCTTGTTTGTCTATGCATTTGTTCTTGATGCGAAACCTAGAAACCTTTCTAAATTTTGCTTTACCGCTATCTAACCAGTCTCCACTTCTTTCTTCTCATACCATTTTCTAACTCTGCTTCAAATCTTAGTTTACTTTCAACACCTACCATCACGGTACCTCAATTAATAGTTCAAATTTCTGTCAAATATAGCTTCATATATATAGTATATATTATAGTATATATATCAATATATTATTATTTATATAATATACTATATATATATATAAATATATATATTATATTATATATATATATATATACTCATATATATATAATATATATTATTATTATATAACTTCCCCATTTCATTATTCTTTAAAATTTATTCCTTTATTATTAAATTTAAATTCAATTTGTTGTATTTTTTTTTTCACTATTTATTGATGTGCTTGTGTGTGCTTATTTTATGATCTATTAATTATTAATATGTCATCCATTGCCATCTTAGTTTTTGTGTTTATTGTTAACTTTGTGTCAATGGTGATTAAATTTACGTTAACAGTTTTTGATGACTGAGTCGAGTGGGAATTGAAATGTTATATTTTAACTGTTTTAATGGCATTGTTTATCATTCCTTCCTTCTATTTATTTTCTGAAGATAAGGTTTCCTAAGAACACAGCTATATGCAATCATATATATATATATATATAATAATATAATATATATATATAAATTATAATATATATTATAGTACATATAAATATATATATATATATATATAATATATTAGTATATATATATATATAATAATATTATTATATAATATATATATATAATATATATATATATATAAATGAATATATATATCAATACATATAAGATATATAATAATATATATATATATATATATATATGTATATATATATATATTATATATAATTATATATATGATTTATCTTAGTAATCGAGGCAACTCTGTTAAAATAGAACTACTTAAGATAAAATAAGTTCATCACCGGTGACTCTAGCTACAGTTTTTAACTCCCCAAACATAACTGAACATAGAGAACGAGGGGAAAAGGAGCTTCATTTTCTTCCTTAGTAACAGAAACAGGAAGACAGAAAAGTATTAACAAGAAAAATTAAAAATAAAAAATAAAAAGTATAAAAGTTTTGCTCACCTGCAGCTGTATCATCATCAATGATCAAGACACTAAAATTTTTTTTAAGATTATGAACACTTGTACAACTGATATCGCTAATAACAAATAAAGTTTCAGTAAACTATGAAAATTCGTGATAGGTATATTTCTAGGTTCATTTGATAATTGATATCAAATAGGATATTTATGATCATGTTGTAAATAAAAATATATAAGAACATAGAGTGATTTTAATATTTTGTTTGTTAATTAAGTATCATTGAAAATTTGCCAAGTCAGAACTAGAACAGTTCATCTTAGGAAATAATAAATCAAGTAAGGAATATAAAGAACTAAATAATTAAAAAATTAGCTCTATTCCGAATTATCAAATATCTTCCATTTCCAACTTCACAAGATCTGGCCTTTTTTATGTCTAAGTTCCACGCGTATTCGCAATGTTTCTGGCCATTAACATTGAAATACAATAACACTAAAATTAAATATATTAATATATTTTTAAAATTTTTCATTATTTTGTATGCACAGATTGAAACAAACGTAAAATATGAAGTCTATTAAAAATAATGGAAAAATATTTCATATTAAGAAATTATATATTCCAAACATTCTTTACCTCAAGATAAACCTCAAAGGTGCGATTCTCCTTTTTTGAAAATAAATAAATGTTTAATTAAATTGAAGAGCCAACGAACTGAAATGAGAAAGTGCTCATTTAGAAGACTAATTTTATGAGTAATTTTTCAATATAATTGATTTAACCTTATACATTAAAAAATTAATTTCAAATTACTTTCAGGTGTTCGTAATAACAATATATACTATATATATATATTCTTTGTATGTCTTTTTATATATATATATATATAATATAATATATATATATAAATATATATTTAATATATATACTATTTATATATATAGTAATATATATAATATAGTATAATATATATATATATATCTTTCGTCTTCTTTTTAACTTAACTTTTTCTCTTAACTTAACTGTTTCTCTCATTTTTTCCTATACTTGGGTTTTAGCGTAACATTTCCCTATATGGATAACCATTATTTTAATTTATACACTTCTAGCCTCTACTTCTATGCTGATTAATGGTATTTATTATTATTTTTTTTTTGTACGCAAACTTGAGTTCGTGAGTGTTTATAACTTTCAAGATTTTTCATATTTTACCTATTGTAAATACGATTTTAGGGTTTCAAAATTTCCTGTTTTAAATTTATGTTTGTATGTGAACAATTTAATCCTGATTTCTCCTTTGGTTTTTGTCTGTTGTTGTTGTGATTGTGTGTTCGTGTATGATGGCAAATTTGCACAGACGCGGGTTTCTATTGACTTTACCAACATCGGTGGCTTACACTCTAACTCTGCATCCGTGGAATACCACCTTTTTAATTCTAACCCTAACCTTTTGCTCTTGTCTGAGTCCCAGATGGCTAAGAATTCATTCTCTAACTCGTTTAATATATCTAATTATAACTTATTTCATCATTTCCGTCTGAAGGGTGGAGTATGTGCCTATGTAAACATTAATACTCCTGTAACATGTTTTGAAAATCTCGAATTTCCTAACTTCGATGTTATGTGGCTTAAAATCTTTCTTTCTTCTACTTCAACAATCTTGTGCTTCTACTACTCTTCTCCTAACATAACAGATTTTCATACCTTTTATAAGCATCTTAAATAGTATCAGGCCCGTTTGGTAGACGGCCTGTTTTGGTTTGAAGGAGTTATTATATCGTTATGAAACTTGGTATATATTCTATTGGTTTATTAAACTGATTACTGCCGAGTTTTCAAGTCGCTAGGATGGTTCTAAAGGGTAGCTGCCCCCGAGAGCGGATGTAAAATTGTGTTGCTTACGCCCATTTGCAGCTTCCATTTCCGCTCGGTTAGGCTTAACGCTGAAATAAAGATTATTATTATTATTATTCCGTGTGTGTGTGAGATTGGACCAATGGAGCAGCTGGTCGACTGACCGAACGTCTGTATTATTATTATTATTATTATTATTATTATTATAATATTATTATTATTATTATTATTATTATTATTATTATTATTATTATTATTATTATTATTATTATTATTATTATTATTATTATTATTATTATTATTATAATCTATCATGGTTAGGCTTATCGTATCGGGCTAAAATTTGGAGGTGCGCTAGGTGGTGACGTAACCTCGTCATAGAAGAGGTTACGTACCCCTGCATCCCCTGTAAGGGAGACGCAGCCCCCCTAAAAATCGAAATGTTCGTAGAAGGCTGAAATTCGGAGAAAGGATTCGAAGTCGGATTTCTGGAAAGACTTGGAATTTGAATCAGAGTAGTAGGAGTTGACATCTGCACCGGTGCTGGCTCCGGTGCGGTGCTGGGTTAGTAAATATTTGTATAATAATACAATATTAGTGTCTTTATATATGTTATTGGACCTGTAGATCTCGAAAATGATGGTTATAAGGTCGTAAAGGGTGTCAGGGACCCCCCCTAAATGGGGTCCTCAGAAGAAAAGGATGGAATGCCTAGAATAGGAAGGCTGAAATTTGGATAGTGTATAGAAGAAGGAGAAAGGAGTCTGAATCTGTAGAGTTTGAGTTGGCAACGGCACCGGTGCTGGCTCCGGTGCGGTGCCGAGTTAGTAAATATTTGTATAAAAATACAATATTGGTGTCAAAATATGTATCCGGCGCGAAACCAGCGGCGCGTGCGCGTGCGCGCGCCCGCAGGCGCGATCCGGTGCGAAACCACCGCGAGAACGCAAACGTGTTCTGTTTTCTTTTAATAAAATTTATTATTTTTTAGCTTTTACGAGTGCGCTTTTGTTTTCAACTTAATTTTTTTTTTTAAAAATTTATTTTCAAAAATTTATTATTTTTTATTTATTTTTATATTTTTTTTGTTTTTACTAAAATTTTTATGCTTTTCATGTTTATAACGTAAAAATTTGCGTTTTTACACCCCAAAACAGTTAAATCGTAATCAGTAATCAAACCACGCCTCCCACCCAATGCATCCTATGTCTACTGATTCAAGTAATATTTTTTAATTAAATTGTTATGTTTTACATACGCTTAAATCAGTAAATTAAACTGCCCCTCCCACCACCCTGCCTTCAACACCCATGATCTATTTGGATCTATTGATCTATTGACTCTATTTGATCTATTGATCTATTGATTCAAGTCATATTTTTTATTAAATTGTTTATGTTTTACATACCCTAAAACAGTAAATCAGTAAAAATCAGTAAATCCCATCTTGCCTCCCCATACACCGTACCCACCCTTTTCAAGATCAATTTCCCAAATTTTTCAAAGTCAATATTTTCTTTATTATTATTAGAACATTGTGGCAAAACACAGGAAAAGAAAACAAGTTTTTTATTTAAAGCATTTATAGCATAAGTGCAAACTACATAATCGTTGAAATGTAAATTTTTAAGCATGCAAATATATTTACAAGTTTATTAAAAGAAACATTATTTAAAAAACATATAATGAATACAATACAGTATAACAACCACATAAATTAGAACTGATAGGTTGTACAGGAAAAAATAAGGTATTAACATATTATCATTATTAGTATTTAAAAAGATGTTAATAATGATTAACTAAACATCAAAATCTAATTGCAGAGAGTCTAGGAAATATACAACATTATTTTTATTTTTATACAGTTATCCAGTGTCCATTGCGAGAAAAATTCCTAGGAGAAATGTTGAAGATAAGTCCAGAGTCGGTTTCCAATTTCACAGAGCTAAGTTGATCACAGGCGAATAAGCCTAAAAATCTTCTTTCGTTACGAAAGACATTTAATATTTCTTCTTCATTCATCTTTAATAATTTAAGATTATATTTCGTACTCTGTCAATCTCGATGATTTGAGGATGCTCCAGATACAATAGAACTGAGATTGGGGTTGTTAAACTTTGTACCAAATTTGAGATTCAGTCCTAGTGTTCCTTTTCTTAGGATATTGAGATGATAAGCGCTACAAGCTGAAAGATCAGCTGTAAGATCGTACGCATATAAATTACTGTTTTCAACATAAGTTTTGAGATCGATACCTGTACCGTTATCGCTGCAAGATACTGTATTGGCAATTAAATCGTAAAAAGGTCGCAAACATTGAGAATGGGAGCCTTCGTACATCATCTCATAATCACGACCGTACGATTGACCGTTCACGTGCAAAGTGATACCTCTAAGTCCGAAATGGCTAAATTTAAAGACAGACTTTCCATAGATTCCGGAATAAGCCTCGTGTTCTACAATCCCTATTATTTACTTTCTGAGGTAAGATTACGCATTGACAATGTTAGGTCAATATTAATACTCGATAATCCTTGGGTAAGTTAAAAATTTTAGTCTCAATTCTCTTCATTGGATATTTTGGCTGTACGGTCATCAAAAGAGATTTCTCGATTTCCATATGTTTAATGGGAAATAAATTTCACTTTACATATATAAAGATAAGCATCCAGTAATTTAAAAGTAGGCTTTGGGGTTGTAGATGTGGCTGCAGCCTTGCTTTGAACATGAAGAGCGAACTGTAGTGTAGATCTAGTTAACCTGAAACGGGTGTTTACTGATGGTAGAATAAGTCTTTATTGGAAGAATATGTCACAGTTTACACGCCCGTAATATACGTACGTGTTATTTTTAGATTTATCGGCGTTGTCCATATGTTTTTCTACATCTTTGAAACTATAATATCCACATGATTGTAGATGAGACTGTTTAAGCATCATCTAAATAATTTAGTAAAATTTCAATATAACTTCTCTAAGGATAACTTGCTGCTGATGCTCCTAGAGATGTTTCATTCAGGAATACTTCAAGTTGATTAAAACACTTATACAGGAAGTTGCTCTTAGTGTATACTACAGGTAGGGTCCCTGTGAGATCTGAACCATCTTCATTTACTAACTTAGCCTTCAGATATAAAAACACATTCGAAGGGTCAATATACTGGTTTGAAGTGCCTGGGATATTGAATTAAAGAGGTAGATCCGTATTTGTGATTACGTGAATTGGGTTAATGATGATAAAATTGGATTTACTTACACTGATTTGTGTAGGATTTACGGAAAAGAGATCCAATTCACTCTTACAACAGTCTGAACTAGAGGGTTGGAGGAAATGCATCTTGCTGGTACAACTGCTTGAAGTATAATGAGCAAAGATATGTTTAAGCGTTTCTTATATACGAAATAGTTGCAAGATATTATTATTTATGCAAAGTTACCACTTAGCACTGTTATTAAATATCGAATGCATCAATACATTTTTCCTTTAGCTATCTTTTCATATTCCTCTTTACAGTTTTTTTTTATTACGACCTACACCTTTACCAGCTCTTGCGCAGTATTTTTCGTTAACATCATCTAACATTTCTCTGAAACATAGGCTAGTCGACGTTTTACAGCTGTTCTGAGGTCGTTTATACCAATAAATCTTGAGAGTATCTATACTGTCTAGCTGCTTTTTTAGCAGGTATTTACTCTATTTAAAAAAGGGATAGCCCGTCTGATAAGAAGCAAAATATCCACCTAAACCATATCCCTTCTGCATTCTTGAGCCCTTGAAGATCGTTCTTCTCTTATTCCATTATTAATTCTTTAAGGAGCTTCTTATAATTGTACTTTACACACTGCTTTGTCCAATGTGAATGGGTGTGGATTATTCCACGGTTTTCTTTATATAAATACGATCGACTCACTGCGGTTTGCCACGGTAAGTAGTCGAACCATTCGGAGCTTATAACTCTTTTACCTTTAGGAAATGAACTAATCTTACAAAGAGGCTTTAGTTTCCTACATACTGATGTCTATATATATGGTTAAACATAATGCATATCTGGATCTTGAAACTCTTAGATGGTGTGCATTCAAAATGTAATGAACTCTCGGTCATTTTTTGAGACTTCTTCCATCGTTGGTATATAAAGTATTAGATCCTTTAGAGATGGTTTTGAAATCGTTATTTCTCAATATTGAGTTTGCATGTGAGTATTACATTTACGAAACCAGGCTGAAGAATGGGAAATAAATAAACTTCTATCTTTCAAGGTTCACATGAGTTATAGATTTAAGGTTTGATTAAACAATATTTCGTTCGGTTTTATTAACAAAGAAACACTTAACTCTTTACATAACAGGCTTGTTTAAATTTTTTTGTTTAAGGCCATGAACACATCAGTAACAGATTGTAAAGACCCCTACTTGCAAGTATTTTTCATTTTTAGAAAATATTCTTTACGTTCTTGTACGATATTGATTGTGGCGATAAAAAGCATGACACGTTTAACATATTTTATTTTTCTAAATATTATAAAATCCTGGGGGGACTCTATATATTCTGCACAAGATGCATCAAGAATTATTTATTATTCCTGCTTCGTACTTTCTCGATGAAAAGTTATAGGGTTCAATAATTGGGGTGTATAGTCTGATATTTTAAGTTAGTAGGATGTAGATCCATAGAAGCCAATGAGGGCAGCGTGAGATAGAAATGATCTTCGGAGGTCATGATTACAATTTCTCAATTTCATATACATTTTATTTACGAACTAGACTCTTTACACTAGCGGAGCTTCTTCCGTATGCACTTTACACACTGCCGTACCATGTGTGAATGGGTAAGGGTTCCCCTTCGACATCTCTTATAATCACCGTAACGGTTTAAAATTGAGGCATTATTCCAGAATGTTACTGTGTAATAGGAAACTTATAACTCTGACATCTTTTGGGAAAATGTATCACTCTTATTAACTGAGCTTAGTTTTTCCAACCTACCGGAGTTCTACAATGTCACTGTAAACTTATGCTACACACTACTCGAACATTTTGAAGGGTCCACAACTTTTAATGAATCATCGGTGTTGCTTTTTGCTACAAGCTTATCTAATTACTCTGCCATTCTATTTTCATCAATGTAATTAATATTATTTAGAGGCGCTTTGATATCATTAATTCTCATATTGTAATATCACGGTAATAATTACATTTACGAAAAGAATCTGCAGTGTGGAAAATAAATAAACCTCTATCTTTCAAGCTTACTAGAGCTTGAAACTTTAAGGTGATAAACACATTGTCTCGTTGAATGTTCTATTACTGAATACTAAATCTTTACATTATACGGATTGATTAAAATTGCTTGTTCAAATCTGAACACACTGGGTAGAGATTATAGAGACTCCTGTTTATTAAATTATTTTCAAAGATGTTGATCCTGTTTTAGAATCACGATGAAATGTAGGTTAACATTTTATTCGTTTTGTGGATTCTCAACCTTCTAATATTACAAATGCCATTGTGTGATTCAGGCATTTCTTACACGCGCTCCAGTATCATGTTCGATAACCAATTCGAACATTTCTCGTTTCGAAGTCTTTATGGGATTCAATAACTCTGTATAAAGTTGATTATTTTATTTTCGGATAAAGGTCATAGAAGCGATGCTGGTAACATTAACGAATTCTCGATATCTAATCAGCGATTGTTCATCAGTTCTTTCATTATGTATTTATATGAACTTTTAAACGTTTTTATTTTATCCTAACCTCATTTGAACAAGATACTGCTTATTTTTACCTTTACCTTTAGATCCTATATTTTTTCTATTTTAATTCTCGTGACTCCTAGGGTCAAATCGTATTTTCTGTATTTCTTGTTTATAGAATCCTCCTTTTTATTTTTTCCCATCTAAAATTCCACGATATTTTAATTTTAACCTGTCTCTAAGGAATTCTCTGATGGTATCTATTTAAAAACTCTCTCGTGACCAACGCAGCTCATACGCCTTTTCTGATTTTCATCAGTTCTGATACTCTACATAATATCTACTTTATACCGTGTTATTTTTATTTTTCCCATGTGAAGTGATAGGTACAAGTGGTTTGTCTCACCATCTCTATTAGGGGATTCCTTAAGTGTCTATGATAAGACCGATTATAAGAGTAAGCAAGGTCTTGTAGTATATCGAAATTTATTTAAATGTATCTATCATGGAGAATATACTATGCATTCTTCCATATAATAGTTCTTTGTACTCTTTCAACTATTGCAGCTTTATTAACTTAAAATATGTTGTAATACCTATTGTCATCTCAGTCACTATTCTCCTGAAAACTCTTTTGCCTAAAATTTTGTACCTATCTGTCCATAATCATTGAGGAATATTACCATCTTCATTTTATAATTTCTTGGACTGTGTAGCAACAGTTTTGATTTTTTATCTTTTAAAAACCTTTAATAAGTATCTTGAATATACATCTATCACAAAAGATAATATTGAATCCAGTCATTGTAGATTTAACTATTTTATATATTGTCAACTCTAACTGCATAGTTATTAAATGTGCATAGTTTTCTTGTGGAATTTTTTATCGTATAGCTTTTATGTCAGGGTAAAGGCAATCTCCCTTCAAATATTTTTTCAATTCTTTTTTATTAGCTTTTTTGAGGAAACTTTGATGAAGCTTGGAAAAACCACCATCAAACTGTATGTGCTTCCATCAAAGTAGTTATTTTATCGACGCTTTCACTTAGCCTCCATGCATTCACAATGAACGTTAACAATAAAAATAACTATTCTTTATACTGAAAGGTAATATAAAAACCATTTGGTTATGAATATTTTAATTTTTAATTACAAAATATATTACATTTAATTACAATAAAAAATAGCACATGTGTACAGAAAGATTACATATGTTTATACTTAATTTAAATTAAAACTAATACATATAAAAATTACAATAAATATTTAGGAACTAATCCATTTTAAAGCGATGTATGGTTTTTTTTTCTTCATTTTCTTACACTTTGAAATTGTTCGTCTCTACTTATCAGCTTTAATCTATCGATGCAAAAGAAGTACCAGCGGGACTCGCGTCAGGTCTGGGAGACATTGGAATATTATCCAGATCAGCTAGTCTTTGTTTATCCACTGCGCCGGTTCGATTCGTCCCGTCGCCAGGCCCCTATACGTCTGATTAAGTTTCGGAAAAATTAATAGTCTGAAAAGTTCTTGTTGGATCCTGTTCCATCCTGCACAGGAGCTTTCTTCCACTGCACGTGAGGAATCGGATATCAAGTACAAGTATTCGATCCGCTATTGTTTCTCCGTAATATGATCCGTTCAATAATGGTAATCTTGGATCTTTTAAATATTATATAGAGCTAACACCGTTTTCTTACTCTCTATGGTAAGCTTTTTTCCTTGAGGACAATGTTTTAAAATTCAATCTTTCTTTCTTTTCACTCACTTTAAGTTCGTGGTGCTTACGAGCTGAATCTTCTTAGGTGAATTTAAATATAAACTTTTAGATCTACAATTTTTTGTATAGCATTTTGATATGGATTCTTTTCTTTCATGATGTTCCATCAGAGTTTAAATATTTGATCGCAGTTCCTTCTCGTAATATATTTATCTGTTCAACTTGCGGATCATAAATAGAATTCAAGGCTGCTGGTTTGGAACCAACGGTTTGATAAGGGTTTTACGCCTATCTGTTGCAGTTGGAGGGTTGATTGAGGTTGTCTCGAACTGTTGTTGTTGTTGTTGTGTTGTTGTGTTGTTTTTTTGTTGTTTTTGCTGTGTTGTTGTTGTTGGTTGTTGTTGTTGTTTGTTGGTTGTTCGTTGTTGTTGTTGTTGTTGTTGTTGTTGTTGTTGAATGTTTTGTTGTTGTTGCAGTTTGATGCTGTTGCAGAGGTAGGGTTCCTGTGTATATTTCATCTTCTCATAATCGCTGTATAGGGTAAAACCACTACCTTCTTCATCAGTGAGCAAGCCACTTGGTTATCAAAGGGGCTATAACGGAAAGAATAAAGGTAGGAACACACCACCTTTATATAAATATATTCTTTTACTTTTTAAGTTTTTATTACGTTACCAGCAAGTTTTTTTTAATGATGTTTCTACTATAACGACGTAGCTTTACTTCTGAGGTCTGTTTAAAGGAACATTTCCTTTATAAATAATATTTAGGCATACTTTGGCCATACATTGAAAAGATTTTATAAGATCAGTTTACGTTTTTCAGAAGGTTTTTCACCTTCGCAGATCAGCTTACGTAAGAGGTAAATAGTGCTACTCAGAAGTACTCATTATTCAGGTATGTTAACTGGTCTCAATCTCAGTTTAGGCCAGATCTTTTGTAGCAGTAACCTCTAACTGCGTGTTCTTGGATGGAGCTCAGGTAAATAACCGTTGAGGTATGATCAACTTCTTTAATACTTTAGGATCTTTACGTTGAGTAGGGAACATTTGGGTAGCCATCAATATGATCTACTCATATCCTTCTTTGTCCTACAAGATTAAATCTTGTTGTTTAAAGACCATCCTCATATACTTATTTTGTATGAAAGATATTCATGGTGTTTTAAAAAATCTGTTGATGTTAATGATTGAGAGTAAACTGTGAAGTTTTCTTGCCAATTCTCAATTCATTTATGCATAAGATATCATAAGAATTATAATTTTATGCTGGTACATTGAAGAGATTTTTGTGCATATAACCCTGTCGTGAAATTCAAAATAACATTTGTAATCTTAAACACTGTAACCATATGATTTTAACGGTTTGTTTGCTCGAAATCATCGACCTCTTTTAAAAATGTTTAATAATAGAAAGGTTTTCCCGCCTGTAGGACCAGACACAAACATTGTAGCAGAGGCGGGAATAAATCTACCAACGTCATTCTGATTATATCTGAACACTCTGAATAGAAGGGTTGCGTTTAATGTTATAAATGATATCACTAGCCAATGAACATAGATCGTGGATAGGAAGAGGAGAGGGGGGAGGATACTGAACACTGATTTAATGATTTACTGTTTTATTTTCTGTAAAAACATAAAAATTTTTAACTAAAAAATAATATTGAAAATTAATTAATAGATAAGTAGATCAATACGAAGGGGTAGGAGGGGGGTAAATCCCGAACGGGCCAACCGGTATTCCACAATTATGATTTTAACTGAAGATTCTATTGATTTGGTAGTAAAGAACATAAGTCAGGTAAATTTCAGTAAACTTCAAACACAGCACACTCCTTTCTCATATCATAAAAAATATGACCTTGAATCAACTAGATCAAGCTTCATCATAGCATGCCAATACGATAATATGAATGGGCTAGCAGTTGGTAGGCTCTGTAGGGGAGATGTTTGATTTATTGTGATTTATTATGCTTAACATCAAATATAGTGTATTTTGTATAAAATATAGTGTTTAGCATAATAGTAATGTATATGATATTCATGATAATACTCGTTTTAAAATCTTTTTAATAAATAATTTTATTGCCATAAAAATTAAACTAAACATCTGCTAAACAAAATAACCTTTTCAAATTTTTGGAAAAAAATTAAAGTTTGAAAACAAAAGATCACCGCTATACACAGCTTAAACAAAAAAATAACCATTTTTACGAGTTAAAGGTAAGAACAGCAACTATTGTTTGCGGTATGCGTCAGCTCTGAATCGCATCATGCGGGGCGTGTGAATTTCAAGCAGATTCATCAATGCGCCATCTTCTTCGCGTCGTGATGACAGCCTGTAGGTTGTCGCTCGCTCCTATTTGTTGCGTGGCACGCAATGCTGTAGGTCCACGGCCGAGGAAACATCAAAGCTGACGAGAAGCAGAGCTATAGTTTCAGGAAGAGTCTTAATCAAACACCTATCTCAGAGCTCGTATATCCTTCTATTAGAGCATTATCGACTCTTAAACATCAATATTGCTATTCCATTATTGCTCACTGATTACTAATCCCAGAAATTCTCTGGTTACTATTGGAGCAAGTGCCGGTTGCGTAGTATTGTCAAATATCGAAATATTTACTAAAGCATATATCAGCACAATCCTTTTTTTCTGTTTCTTTCATTTTTTCAAGTGGACTTCCAAGTTATTACATGTCCTTAACGTAAGGTAGCGAATGTTTGTAATTTTGTATGGGGGAGTTAAGTCTCCCTTAGGGGGACGCAGGGGTAAACTTGTTAGACTCTGCGTCGTAGACTGAGAATTACGTCACCATCTAGGGTCTCTTCTCTCAATCTGTTTTGAACGGAGACGAATAACTTCTATTATCTTCTTATAGATAAAAATTATTAGAAAGCCTAAGGTAACTGAGACGGAAGAGCGGAGTGCCGGGCGTTCGGAGCCGGAGCGGAGTAGGAGTGTCATAACAGGATTTCCACTTAGCAGGACACTCAGATTATTCGCGCCTCAGATTTTAGCGAACTTATCTCGTAAATTGCATGAGATCTACTATAGCCTAATTTTGGCTGTCTCAGGTAACGCCAGCAAGGATAAGGGCGTAGCGTATTTTGAGACCGACAATCTCGGGGGGTGGAGGTTTAGAACCCTAAACGTATTCCATCTTCTTTTTAAGCAGCACTATGAATTATTTCGACGCTGTGGTTCATGAGACTAAATACATTTTTCAGAATAAGATGTTATTTAGATGTCTCCAAAGTTAATAGATCGAATGACGGGATTATATTTCTGTACTACGGAAAACTTGTGCTAGAAGCGCGCACATGCTCCATTTACTGCTCCACATATAAATGTAATTAAGATAACTCATTCACATCGCTATTATTTCCTTAGAATATTATATTTGAGATGTAATGAGAGAAAAAAGTGTTGTCTATCAAAAATAAAATGATTTATATTACAAATGACAGTTTTGATATAATTATAATACATAATAACAATAAGAATAATTAATTTAAAAATTCTTATATTTTATAGTAAAAAATAAATAAAAGGAATATAAATAAACTCACTCTAAAATTATTTGATTAATAGAAGTATTAATAACTTATCTCATTTTTGTTATTTACTTCTATCTTTATATAATGTATTTTAAGTAATGTTATTTATTATCTTAAGTATTAATTAATTATAAATTAGATAATTTTGTATGTGGAGCAGTATTTTGTTTTGTAGTATTGTAGTAGTCAGTCGAGTATTTAAGTAGTTAAGTTAACGTCATGTGATGTCGTATGCTCCAATCTAGCTCAGTTAGTAGGTAAGCTAGCGCAAGTTCGAAGTGTAGGTTAGTAGCTAATTACAGACGCGATCTTGTATTCAAATATTTTTTGTTTTTGCCTTATCGTAGGACTAGACGCAACAGGGGTTATGGATCTGCAAATACATGAAATTATTAATGAGATAGCGCTGATGTTAAGTAAGATGTTATTACAATTCTTATATGAAATTGAAAAGCTTTTCTCTCAAAACTATGCAAAATTACACATCTGACTACACAGTTAATAACTGATTGATGATAGATGAAATATATTTTATTATTTACTCCATGATTAGCATATAATATTCTAATAATATAATTATAATAATGGAAATGTTCCATTTATAATACATGATACTCATAAAATAGGTAAGCTCGTCCGTCCTAAGTAGAACATCATAAAAAATTATCTTATTGCTTTTTTGATAAGATAATAATTTAAAATAAAAAGAAGCTATACAAAACCTAATGGAAGTTTGTTATTTTATTACCTTTATTTATTTATTTATTACACGTATTATATATATGCTACCTACTTTAGTAATTCTAAGTATGGCGTTGCTCTCATGAATTGAAGAGGTAGTGGGTTATTACCTACTAAGTCGATTTTAATGAGAAGATGTAAATATATATTAAACTACATATAGGAACTTACATATACTATATTCTGGCAACATAGCTATCATATGAACTAACATAACAAATACTATCACAACATATATATAATCAATCATAATTTTCACTTCAATACTAAATACTACAACAAAAAAACAACTAAACAACAACATCAACGAGCAAACAAACAAATAAGCAACATGTCAAATCAACAATATACTAAACTATACAATATATATTTTAATACAACTCATATCTAAAATATATCTATATAATTAATATCATCATTATATATATATGTGTGGTGTGGTAGGTGTGTGTGTGTGTGTGTGTGTGTGTGTGTGTGTGTGTGTGTGTGTGTGTGTGCGTGAGCGCGTTCCTAATAACGCAGTTAATTAAAGGAAAATAGAAATGAAGAAATGTAAATGTTATCGTAGCCCATAGGCAACTTTATTGTTATTTGAAGCGAATATTATTGTTTAATGACATCCGAGTTTGAATAAATGTTTGAAATTTTAAAACATGAAGCTCTTCACTTTTATAAAACATAAATCATAAAAACAAAAAAAAAAAACTTAAAAAATATCCAAGTGATTTGAAGTAGCACACACATCTTCTATACTTCAAGAATTTGCATTAATTAAAAATTAAAATCAAGAAAATTTCTTCTCCTTTCAATTGTAATCAAAGATTTCACGCTTTTTAAATGTTATTTTAGACTATTTTTAATCACGAATATTTAATATAAGTATTCAAATTTTTAACATTGGTGTAAAGTAGAAAGTGTGAAGTAGGAACAGAAAATAAGTAAATGAACTAAATGATAATTAATCAAAATTAATTAAATTAATTAAACGTCTTAATGATTTAAAGAATCGAAATTAATAATAATAACAAAAACAAGCCTTTGGCTTGCTCCTAACGGAGCAAGACTTGTCCCTGAGTACGTGCTACGCACGCGCAGAGGGCTCGCTTCGCTCGCCCGAGGAAACCAAGCCGAAAAAACTCATGATGACAAAATTGTAGTGAAAACCGTTACGGTTTTCGGGCTGTGTTTAATTTTTATATATATAGATAAAAATAAAGTAAAAAATAATTTCTTAATAAAACTTTTTATTAAGAAATATAGGAATCAAAATGTGGGCCACGTAATGGCGAGGATGTAAGGTTTCAAAAATATGGTGCTCCACATCATTCAACAAATTGACACGAATTTTTGGAACGTTTTTTTGCATGTTTCAAATTAATAGGACTAAAAAATTAATCAGTAAATAATAATAATTAATAATATAATAAATATTATAATAAATAATAATAATAATAATAAATAATAATATAACTGAATAATATAATGATATCTATCAATAATAATAATAATTAATAATAATCAATAATCATTACTCATATCCGTCATAAAAAGTGAATACTCAAACACCTATTCTTCTGTACCAGAAAAAAAAAAAACAACAATAATTTCAACATAAATCCTGCTTTACCAACTAATGTTCTTATTCCTGCGTTCTTATTCTATTTGCTTATTTATTTACCTTTGAAATAAATATATATATATTTTGTTAGCTAGAATTTTAATTTGCAGAATTTTTAATTTGCAGTTGACATTGGTATGAAAAAGGGTTCATTCAAAGTCTTTATTATTGTGAATATTGAAATTTGTTTCTCACTTCATTTCTACCTTTTACATCACGAATGTTAGAAGTTACTAATGCAAAGCATAGATTTGGAAAACCTATAAATACATGTTTTTGGATATGATTATTTTTATTTCTGAAGCGAAATTTAGTAACTTGACAACTATTTTCAAACTTTTGAATAAATTGAAAAAAAGTTTAGTTTCAAATAAAGAAAAACAACAATATTAACGTTTTCGAATAAAAGAAAAGAACTTTAAAAGGAGCTAAGAAAAAAGGGAAACTTCTTTGACTCATTGAGCTTCTCGTCATTAGTAATTAGAATTAAGCATGACAGAAATCTATGATAAATCAATGACGCCATTTTGAGATATAAATTATTATTAATAAATATTTAATTAAGGAAAATCCAAAGATTTTTCTGCCTCCATTAAAGATTTGAATTTGATTTGATGTTCTTTCTAAAGAGGGAAAATCACTGTAAGAAAAATTGTAAAAAGTTTGTAAATCATCACAAAGAAATGGAAGGAAAGATCTATACAAAATTTTTCAATCTTTGAAAGGAAAATTTTCAAATTTTACAGAATTAATGCATATACAAATCAACAATTTATTGACTATACTTATGAACAGTTTGATGCGTTGAAGAATGAATAATTCACTTTCAGAAGTTTGTAAGTCCTGAAAGCTCATTCAAGTTCTCAATCAATGTATACGAAAGTTTATGGAAAGACGAAACAAATCAGTTTTCAATGCTTTTTCCCTTCTTAAACTTGCTGATTATTAGTCTTAAATTTTTTCTTTTTTTTTTATTAATGTTAAAGAAAATAAATGATATCATTCTTGCATAAATAAACAATTATTGAATTTTAAGAATTTAAATGTTTACTAAAAATCTAATGTTAAATCTTAAAACAGCTTTAGTTGAGATTAACTTTATATATTATAATATATATATAATTTATTATATATTATATATATATATATAATATATTATATATATATATATATTATATATATATATATATATATATATATATATATAATATATATATAATATTACAATGTGTAAATATGGATAATAGTATTAATAATGGAAATAATATATATAATATATATATTTATTTAAATATACAAAATATATTAAAACACATTCACATCCATTTTATCAAGATATAGTAAATTTAAATCTTTGGAATATGTATAAATTTGTAAATGTTGATAATTGACATTATATTAGAATATAATATATATATATATATATATATTTTTTATTATATATATATATAATATATATATAATAAATGTATAAAATATATTATATATATATATATATATAATATAAACTATATAAATATATATACGCGTGTGGGTGAAGCGAATTAGACATTAATCCGGAGTTTAGTTTAATTGATTTTTTCTTATTCTATTAATTGTAGCTTCAAAGATTTTTTTTTTTTTGTTACTTGTTTCCCTTGTGTCTGTTCAATATCTCTCCAGATTGTTTTTCTTATAATGTGTGCATCTTTTCCTGGGGGGTCGAATGAAGCGTTGTAACATCACTGAGACGCAGTGATTCTTTATTAAATCGAAACAACAGAGGGAAGGGGAAACTTATCAACAATTCGATATCGTCTTCCTTCTCTGCCTTCGAGTTCCAGGCAGAAACAATCAATTACTCTTTCAGATCGTCGCAATGAGAATACAAAATAGAAACTACCTCTCTCTCTCCTCTCTGTCAGTCTTATCTCTCTCTCTCTCTCTCTCCTCGCTCTCTCCTCTCTCTCCCCCTTCTTTGCAACTCTGTTAAGATCTTAATTTTTTATCCCTTCCGTTTTTATATTGCATTTGTTGTCTAAATGGGTATATGTATGGGTGTGTAGATTGTGCGTGTACGATGAGTGTGTGTGGTGTTGTTTTCCGTTCTGTTTTTGGTTTTATTTGTGTGTGCGACGCATTGCATCCTTAATAGTTTTTTCCTTTCAGCAACTATATATTGAGCCGTTTTAGGATAGTAAAATGTGCGAAAATATCGCAATATGCTTATAATTATACGGAAATAATATATAAAAAATATATAAATATAATATAAATATAATAATATAATATATATATATATTAAGATATAATATATATATAATATATATATATATATTATAATAAATAATATATTAAATATAATATATCACAATTGTTTTACAATTGTTCCATTTGTCACAATAGTGTTGAATCTCCCAATGGAACGATTAAAAGCGATTAATTGTTCTTTATTGAATTATATATTATTAGTACTTTGCTGAGACAATTAATTTGTCTCCAAAAATTTCTTAAACCTCTTAACATTCATATATAATATATATATATATTAATATATATATTAATATAATATATATAATATATATATATTATTATATAATATATATATAATAAATATATATTAATATAATTTATAATATATATAATATTAATTATATATATATAATAATAATTATATATATATTAAATATAATATATAATATATAATAATATTATATATATTATATATATATATTATATATATATATAATTATATAATATATATATTATATTTATCCTAATATATAATATATTATATTTAATATATATATATAAATATAAATATATATATAATAATATATTATATATAATATCAAAATAGGAAGAGCGCAAGTATGCGCTCTAGCTGATACTTAACCTCTCCGCTATAGCGTTTACAATCGTAAACTTTGACTACGCTTTTAACAGTGTTACAGAGCGCAGGGTGTTGATCGAATCTCGTTGACACGCATAAATACGCCGGAGCATCAACACCTACAATGAATATGCCGCCCAAATGAAATAATAACACCACAACCACTGACACATCAAATTCTTACGAACATATGTATGGATCATGGTCAGCTTCCACCATTTGCCGCGTAGGTTTCGTGATCTCGGCTATCAAACATACTAATGCATTCTCGTTTAACTGTATTTAAAAATCTTTTCAGTTCAGATAACATTGAGCAGATAGCAAGAACAACTAAGCGTATATCATTATGCATTATTATGATAGTGCCTGTTAATCACGACAACGATTTCAAGCAAAATACTATTTCATTGAACATTGTATTAGAATTACAAGATTAGAATAGACTTAGTAAATAGCAACATTTGTAGATTAAAGACGCATTCAAAGTCCATCACCCTCGCGGTCTGTCGAAAGAACTCCAGATACATGACTTAATGCTGCCAGTATCCATACTCATTATTCCAGTACTGCAGTACTCGCCATACGCGCGGCAGCACCAGTGATTGAAACCCATACCACACCTTACTAGTACATGGGTCCATCAACCAATATTGTACATGAGGTACAGTTATTACAAGCATAATTGGAATACATTCATTAAAAAAAGCCTTCAGGCTTTTATCAAGGCATATATTGCTAAATACACGTTACACGCTTAAGTAGTACGGAGTAGCCTAATAATAATTTAAATCATGTTAGTTTAAAATTCAAAATTATTATTTACGTCCGAAGCTTTTTTTTATTGTATTATCAAAAAAAATTAAATAATAAAAAAAAATAAAAAAAATAATTGTAACTATTTTGCAAAACTGGCTTCGTACAAGGGGCCTAACTGCAATTAAGGGATCAAAGGGTCGCAATTTCAGACATGAACATTCCACAAGAAGCATCAGACACAATAATCCAGTCATGAATTATCAACAGAAAAGAGCTACTCGAGTTGCTTTACAAGTAAGTTTTCTACTTTAAATATAGGTCAAACTGTAAATAATCAGAATCAAGTACGTGATAAAAAGTAAAACGAATAGTCAATTTCAAGTTTCAAAAACGTTTGTGTACAACCAGTCATTACCTTCAATTTTGCTAAATGAACATGATGATTGCCCCACATATGGGTCGAACTCTTCCATTATATTGTTCCTTGCGATCAAGGATTCTACTACAAGTACGCGGGAATCTTTCTGGAACACATAATTGAACAGGAATGACCGACAACATGTCATTATGCCGACGCTACTAACACAACAAATTTCTGCACCGGCATCACTATACCTAGAAGAGAGAACGAAGAGAGAAGAAGAGGAGAATGAGAGAAGAAGAAGAAAAGAGAAATAGAGAAGAGAGGAGGAGAGGAGAGAAGGAGAGAGACGAGAAGAAGAGAGAGAAGGCTATTCTCTCCGTAAGAGCTGTCTGTGTCTCAGACCCACAACGTCCTAGCCCACAACATCATGGACATCCATCAAACTGTTTATCAATGAGCATAACTCTAAACTCCAAATTCTTACATTATATTGTAACTTGCAACCATGGATTCATTGTATAACTTGAAATATAATAACTATATAACAAAGTTGAAAAATGGCTTTCGGAGATATATTGTATTATTAATGAATAAATGCAATAGTTAAATATAAAATTATTCAGTTATACACATAGGTTCACACAGTTATACACAGTTATACACTTAGTTATTTTTCAGTTATGAACTAATTTTATAAGACATCTACTTCCCTCCAGTGGACAGGTTCCCAACCTGGGGATAAAAATGGCTAGCTGAGGGATCGCAGTGAAATAACAAGTATTGAATGAAATCAGTTTCTCCGTTATTTAATTTCATGTTGATGAATCAACTGACATATGTTTATGTTCTCAGTTGCTTGTCTTCGTGAAGTACATTCATTTATATGAAATTAAAGTAGAATTCCCGTTTTGTAGTACACTTGAAAACATCACAAAAAGTAAAGATATTATGAGGGTTAAATTCCTTGTTTGAAACTGGAGAACTACATTGAAAGAAATGCCCGTCGAGTTTGTTCAGATGAAGCACCATCTATGTTAGGGTCAAAGTTGGGATTCAGGCAAAAGTGAAAAAACTTGCTCCCTAAACAAAGGGTATTCACTGCATGATTCACTGTTATTCTTTT
>JABUQX010010013.1:10000-27500 GCA_015478945.1 Trachelipus rathkii | reverse complement strand
AAGTTTCATTGTCTTTCGTCTCATATTCTGTCAGCCCTTAAGAAAACAGGTTCGCAAAATCCAGTAGTGTTAAAAATAATTAACAATAGAAACTAATATAGCAACAAAAACACTTTAGCAACACAATTTTATCTCTTAATGAACTTTTATTGACAGAATCATGCGCTGATTTTTTTTATTTTGTTTTTGTTTGTTGACCAGCGTCCCGAATTGCTGACACCTGTATCTAAAAAAAACTAGGATAGCTACCAAAAAACTGAATACATTTTTGAATTCAGCGAACATTTAAATGCCGAAAAAGAAAAAAATATTTTGTTATTTATTAATTTAATAATCAAAATTTTTAATAAATTAATAAAAATAATACGCTTGAATAAACATCTTACGCCTGCATTTGGACTTCTCCTGGCAGCGAGACTCTCCTCCTCCTTCTGGCTGCGAGGAGGCGAGAAAAAATATTTCCTGGCAGCAAAATATTATTAAGAAAATTAAAAATTAAAAAATAACAAATTATATAGGTTAGGTTGTTAGATAAGGTTAGGTTGGGTCACAAAAAAGGTCATTTCTCCCATAGATCATCTATGTATCATAGAGTATGTATGTATGTGTGTGTGTGTGTTCGCATTAGCATTGAAAAGAGAATATTGGGCAACTCATGTCTATGAAATTGGGGAACACGAGATTATTGTACAGCAAAAAACCTATTTATATTATTTTTTTATCGCACTTCATTTTATTCTTCTCCATTTTTCCTGCATTAAATATGTTCGCTGTTTCAAAAATGTATGTCAGTTTTTATGTAGCTACCGTAGTTTTTTAGATACAGGTGTCAGCTATTCGGAACCCTGACCTTGTTTGTTTTTGAAAGCGGACCTTACCAACGAAGGGCGTATGCCTTCCCTCCAGGCAGGCAAAATACTGCCTTTCAAGCTATCAGGAGCTCAAGGTTAGTGAACTACCTGCAACGAGAGCCCGTGATACTCTCCATGAACTGAAATGAGAGTTCATAGTTCTTTTAGAATTGTAAATCAGCTATCAATCAGTTAAATAATAATTAAGCTAATTTATTCATCAATGGTCGACAGGGAAAATGAGCGACAGGTCAAATGGTCGACATTTGGGAGAAAAAAATCTGATTATTTTGAGTTTCTGTAACGAATTCAACAAAACTTAACCTAACCTAACCTAACCTAAGTTAAGTTAACCTAACCTAGCCTAATCTAATCTAACCTGACATTAACCTAACCTAACCTAACTTAACCTAACCTAACTTAACCTACTTAAACCTACCTAACCACCAACCTAACCTAAAACCTAACTTAACCTACTTAACTAACCTAACCTAACCTAACCTAAAGCCTGCGATGGGCTGTACGTGAAATTTTTTTGATGTCATGTCGACCATTTTCCCTGTCGATCATTTGGGCTAGTCCCCCCATGCGATTAATGATAATTTAATAATTGTGGAGTCAGCAAAATATTCATTAGTCCAACTCCAGCTCAGCCTCTAACCTTTGGATTCAGATTCACAGATATATATGACTCTTATTTGCTGAAAAGAAATTCAATTTGCCGAAAAAAATATAATATTAAATCTCAAATCTCTTTTTAAGTTTTGATTTTTTTTAGGACTTCATCGTTCTAGGATCCTATCCTTCAATTTATCGTTACTTAAGCCACGATAAAACTCATCAGTTTTCTATATAAATAGCAAACGAAGCTACTCCTAACACCGTTTAACGTTTCTTAAGCCAAGGTTATATATATATATATATTAATATATATATATAACAAAAATACACCATCACACTTTATCTTTTTTTTAAAGATAAGTATATATATATATATAGTATATATTATATATATATATATATAATATATTTATAATAAATTTAAATATAATTTCTTTTGGTCTATATATTATCTTAGATATAAAGAAAGTAAAAGAAAAGAAAATTCCTCCTCTGATGTCGAACCAACGCATGTGACTGAGAACGACATACTCGGGCGCTCTTACCGACTGAGCTCATCTCTAACCCAGAAAAAGTTAGATTCAAGAACAGGTTTCAAACGACCGAGCCCCCATCAAGGCGATATCAACAGGTTCCAGTATTTCATTAGTAGTGAAAAGATTTTTAATAAAATGTAAATACTCAATATAGACCGCAGCTAAAATTTGTATAGTAAATAAAGAAACATTGGGAAGTACATTATTAAAAAATCTTACAGAACGAGAGACAGGTGAAACCTGTTGATATCACCTTGAAGGGTCAGTCGTTTGAAAGCTGTTCTTAATCTAACTTTTTTTGTGTTAGAGGATACTCAGTCGGTTAGACTCCCAGTATGCGTCTCAGCGCAATATGGCTTAGTCGACCCCAGATGAGGCATTTTCTTTACCTCCCACAATAGTTCTTATTAACTATACAAAATTTAAGCTCGGTTCAATTGCAGTATTTAATATATATAAGTATATATTATATAATATGTAGATACTATATATATATATATATAATATATATATATATATTATATATATATATATATATATTATATATAATATATAAAATAATAATATATATATATATTACAGACGAAGTCAGCTTCTTCATTGCATAACCTTGGGGCAATGAAGCCGAGTGACGTTCTTGTCGAAAATCTATGATGGAATTCTGTCGGTGAATAAAAGACAGCTTGGATAACTTTTTGACGACGATGAGAGTTTGGATGCCTTATAAGTAAGAAAATTCTTTCTTGAAAAATCTACTATATATATATAATATATATATTATATATAATATATAATATATATATATATATAAATATATTTTTATATATATAAATATGTATAGAAATATTTCTTTCTATAAAAATCTAATTATATATATATATATATATATATATATATAATATATGTAGGATTTCATCTCCAACTTTACTGCTATGGATATCTGTGACGTGACGCCAGATATCTTCATTTCTCAGCTAGAGTGTGATTCTGACGACGAAGAGTGTGTCCTGCGGGAACAGAAGCCCCGTAAATGGAAAATGAAAACTTTTGAGGGAGAGTGGGAGCGAGGAAAAACTGCTGGGGGTTGCCGAAATTTTCTAGGTAATGCGAAATTATTTAGGTCTGCCACCCCTGGGCAAAAAAAATCTCGGCCGCATCCTTTCCTTTATCACAGACGATGAAATTGGCGTTTTAAGGAGAAAAATTGAGTTTCAATGAGATTTTCTACAATTACTGTAATAAAATTAAAAAATAAAATAACTTCCGATTAAAAAATATTTATTCTTTTGATTTGATTCAAATATCATACTAGAGAGAACGGCCTTTCTAAGAGTATCTATCTTATTTTTTATCTATTACACCTCAACCAAATTACTTTTGAACTTGGAATACTTTATAATTAAAGACTAAATTTTAAGTCATTGATAATTTGATGCTACTAAAATCTCCCGAAAATCAGTGCCACATTTTAAGATTAAAGTATTCTACATGCATTCCCCGCCCCGGCAAGTGTCAAATTTCAAGTTCAGAAGGTAGCAATATTTAAATTAAATGGAACATGCATCATTCCTGTATTCATTTGCAGTCGACTTTTCTTGATTAATATTTCTACTATTTTTTACAGACACTTTCCATTTGAATCCACAGCAGGTCGTTCTCCTGGATAAACCTGACGAAGACGACCCTGAAAATTGTACATTGGTGGTGTCTCTAATGCAGAAGTACGTGAGACAGCGGAAGAGATATGGAATAGATTACTTTCCAATAGGTTTCGCCATTTATAGAGTAAGTTTTGGCTTGTTGCAAGCATACCTCTCTGACAGCTCGTAATACTCTCCTACATTAAATAATAATATTAATGAATAAATTTATTATTTTTTTTAATAATTATTATCTTTAAATATATATTAATTGACAACCTATATTTATTTCAGCTTCCCCCGGGGGTTGTCCCTGGACGACCCTTAGACACGGATTTCTTCCGCTACAACGCCACCTCCGGGAGGTCACCCTGTTTCCTGAATACAAGGGAAGTATCCTATCACTTCAATTTCCCCCCGGGGGTCTATGTAGTGATTCCTTCCACATTCGAACCCCATTGTGAAGTGGAATTTTTGTTAAGAATATTTACTGAGTCTTATAAATGAATATATAAATATTTCTAATAATAATAATAATAATAATAATAATAATAATAATAATAATAATAATAATAATAATAATAATAATTTTTTCCTTTTACTTCCTCTACTTTATTATTATTATTATTATTATTATTATTATTATTATTATTATTATTATTATTATTATTATTATTATTATTATTATTATTATTATTATTATTATTATTATTATTGCCCGATGTCAACCTTTGAAAATTAAAATAAACGTGAAAGTATTTTTAGTGATAATTTATTTTCCTATAATAATAATAATAATAATAATAATAATAATAATAATAATAATAATAATTAATAATAATAATATTATATTATAATGAACAATTAAATATTATTATATTATTATTATTATTTATTATATTTATTATATTATTATATTATTATTATTATATATATCTTAATATAATTATATAATATGTAATTTTCTTATAATTATATTATTTAATTTATAACTTTGATATGTTTATTAGGGTCTAATTAGGTATTTTACTATATTATTATATATTATTATTATTTATTATTATTATTATATTATTTATTATTATTATTATTATTATTATTAATAATACATAAAGCAAAATAAAAAATATTGTTCATTTAACTAATTATTTTTATTATTAAATTGTCAAACAAATATTAAAACAAAAACAAACGACAATAATAATAACAATAATAATAATAATAATAATAATAATAATAATTAAATAATAATAATTAAAATAAATAAAATAATAATAATAATAAAATAATAATAATAATAATAATAATAATTCATAATATTTCATGATCTGAAGAAATTTTTAAAGCATTTATTTTTTCCTTCTTTGTGCCGTGTGAGGAGGGGATGAATGTGTCTTCCCCCACGGTGATGGTCCAACCCAGTTACCCCAATATGTTGAACCATTTTTTCCTACATAGGTGAAAATTCTAGAGTGATTGGACGTACCCGGACTCCGCATTTCCCGTATATATATAGATATATATATTATATATAGTATATAAATATTTTATATATAATAATATAGAATATATAATAATGTATTAATATATATCTATATCATCTATAGTATATCTATAAACATGTCTCACGCAACTTCAGATAGCCACTTCTAGGAGGACGACCTTGGGTCAACTGACCTCTAATCCTTTTTTCATATTCAGTTAGATCAGAGAAATCGTAGGTTTTTAAATACCTAAAAAAAAATCGGCTTCTTCATCTATCTACTAGACAAAATTTTTCACACAATTATAATATTGAAAACACTTCTCTTAACATTCTTGGTATCGCTATTGCAACAAACGCTGTTCTTCTGAAACTCTCTAGAGGAGGAGATATGCGTCTAGAGTCTAGACGCATATCTCCTCCTTTGAAGAGAACTCTGACTCTAGACTTAGTTTTGCTCATTCTTACATTTACGCTACTGGTAAAGTCTAGAGGTCACTTCCCTTTCTATTTTCAACATTTCCTATGGCTTAAACAATTTCGGTAAATGTCGCCCCTTGACCAATTGATTTTTATTGAAACAAATTACCTTAGTAGCGAAAGAAATTATTATTACTATAATTATTATCATCATCATTATAATAACTTTTAGGTCTTTGTGAAAATACATATTTTTTTTTCAATCTTTTTATGTAGTATCGATTATGGACACAAGCTCGACAGATGGGAGCTTATGCCGCAAAATGCATGTGGGCTGCTTTGAGTCAAGAAGAAGTTTATATGGATTTTTGTTTTGAAATGTTTTCACATGTCACCAAGTTTATGGGATACAAAGTCATTCTTTTAGGATTATTTAATGGACAGAAATTGAACCGAAAATATGAAATATTATTGCGAACAACAAAAGGTAACATATTAAATTCTTATCCTTCTTGATAACCCAATGATTTCTGGTATGATCATAATTTAGAGCCATTTAAAACTTGATATATAACGATGTAAGCGCTGCTGCTATGATAAAATTTTGAGCTAATAACGAAACGGTCATGGTATATCTAGCAAAATTGCCCGACCAAAATTTTGAGTCCATACCAAAATTTCCCAGTATATGTTATCACTCACAATTTGGAGTTTGATTAAAAGATATTTTGCTTTTATCCATTTTTTTTTTTCAGATAAAGAATATATCAAATGTGTAATGGTTGATGGGAAAATGCAAGGTGCCCTCTTGATTGGTGAAACGGATTTGGAAGAGACTTTTGAAAATTTGATTCTTAATCAAATGGATCTATCGCCTTATGGAGAAGATTTATTGGATCCATCAGTCGATATTGAAGATTATTTTGATTAACACCTAATTTTTCAGTCCTTTCCTAACAAATGAGATATGACACTGCTTGGGTGATAACGAAGCAATGCAGAATGCGAATAAAATCTCAAATAAAGAAGGGATCTTCGAAAAAGACGGAGTTTCTAGAAATGTCTCACTTAGTCGCGAAGAGCATTAAAGAAAAGGAGTAAGGAACTAATATAGCCACTATAATTGCAATCAAATATCATGTAATGAAAAGGTTTGAGATTGTTTTAACCACTGCCTGTAATTCCTTTTCCAGTTATCACATATACCAGACCAATCCAATGAATTTGAGAAAATAAATACTCAAAATCAAATTAGTTTTTTATTTCATCAAAGTTTTTCCTTTATCATTTTTTATTGCACTAGTGCTAAATAATTAATGTCTATATTTATAATTTAATTTGGATATTTTTTTTTTAATGGAAGTAATTGTTGTAACATTATGAAAAGATTTTTATATTTAAATAAAACAAGGCTTCCAGATCTAACTTTTAACATCATTTCCCACAAAAGTTATGGTTTTATGAACTAACTCGGTTTTCTGTTATTCTTTACATGAAGCTTTTAATTCTTACAAATTTTGCTATTTTACTATTCAATACTTAAATACATTCATCAGGTGAAAATGCACATCTTCTTAAATAGCTTCAGAACACCCACACCCAGAAAACAATGCTTACTCCAAACCTTAGAATACGATCGATACCGAGCAACCAGTACACCCACTAGACAATACAACAGACATAGCAATCGAAAAGCGAATAAACTCAGTTACAGGTCTTCTACTATATTTACCCTCTAGACATTTGCATAAGTCCAAGAAAATATCCACACTTGATCCACTAGAGGTATCCCGAGATACTCCTAAGTGGACTAAAAAAACAAACCATACACCTCAGAAGTGAGTATGATAAATAATATTGGATTAATGGATAAGAAATGGCGTACGATAATGCACAGAAAGAAGACATCCCATATTGAGCAGTATTCGGAATAAAAGATTTATCAAGTTGGGATAGGAAATAAGGGAAAAAGGAAAAAGCAAGGTACACAGTTTCACACATATATAGTAGTCGAAAACTTTGTGGCTGCAGACCTTGTGACATTGTAATGCAACTACAGATAATATACAAGCTTTTCTATAAATAACTTAGACAGAACTCAGACCGATATATCCAATCATTATATATATATAAGCATTAGTAGATATTGTTTTAAGAATAATAACTAAAACAAATTAAATATATAAATAAATAATTAATAATAATTTAATTAATATATAAAATATCATTATCAAATTACTTTATTGATTGCAATTATGCATGGCGGCTATATAAGGGAACTAGAAGGGAGGTGAAAAAAAAATTCCTTCCATTAAGAAATATCACACCAAACATATTACTTAACACTTAAGATACGTATTTTCATTATATCTGTAAATATAATATAAAAATAAATAATAATAATATAAATATTATATAATAATAATAAATTATATATATACTAATAACCACCAAAATAAAAATAGAATCAATGAAAAAAAAAAACATACCAATTAATGAAAGTCACCTAATATCAATAATATAATAAATAGCTCAAACACACTCAATCAATTTTTACCGCATTCTAACATCAAACAAATATAAACATTATTATACAGTTAAAAAGTAAGCAAAAAAAAAATACCCTATAGTAAAACCACATTTATTTTTAGAACACCCAACACAAAAATTAACATAAAAAAATATCACGACTAACAACCCTAAAATTTGGTTATGATAAATAATTACTCATAATAATAAACATAGAATAATTATGTAATTAATATCACTAGTGATATATATTATATATAATATTATATTATGTGGTTAATATATAAATATAATTCTTTTTTCCTTTATCTTCCTTCTAATTTTCCCAAGAAATGGAGCCAACCCACCCCCGCTAAAACCGGTGACAGAAATAATCAAAACAACAACACACCACAAACACAACCGAGGAAGACCTAATGCAAACCCTCCAGCGCACAACAGCACACCAAAGCCAGCTATGAAAAGTAACATAATAAGAACAACTCAAACAGTCCGCACATACAACCACAGAAAAACAGCAAAAACCACCAAGAAAACCCAGAAAACCCAGAAAACCCAACTGCCACACAACATCATAGTAAACCCACGAAACTCAATATAAATCATATATATATACCTACTAGTATAATAATACTAATATAATATATATATAACTTTAAGTTTTATATATATATATAATATATATATATATTATATATTATATATATATATATATATATAATCATATACTTCTCACTAATCCCCAATTAGGCAAACAAGTACCAGTAAAAGGTACGGAAAAAAGTTAATAGAAATAACTATGACGCATCCCGAAAAGAAAGCCTCCCTTACCGCCCCTTTTATACCCTTTAGTGAGAACTCCGTCCTTAGCCAGGAAAATCAACCTAGAAGTTTCACAGAGACTTAACGCGGGACACTTCACTATGGTATCTCTTCAATGTGGAGCGAAAAAAAGGGGAGAAAAAAGGAATCGAAATTGGGGGAGCAATTTTAGGTGTGGAAGATAAATGACAGAGTTGTAAAGTATATTAGAACACTTGCAAAATCAATCACATTGACGTGACTGAGGGACTGAATGGGAAGAACAAGGTGCATTTGAAGTAGTTTGTGGATGCGTAGATCAAATTTTTCCATTGAAAGTAAATCATTAAGAAAATGAAAGGAAAAAACAAATTGTATTCAAGTTTTATGGACTTGCAAACAGACGTATGACACGATTGTGGGTATCTATTTTTCCTGAGGGTGTTTATTTTATTATGGTGTTTGGTATCGGTACTTAATGGAATAAAAGTATGTATGTTGATTTTGAAGTGTGTGTAAGACTAAAGTTTTTAAATATTAATAGTTTGATAGATTTCATAGTGCTATGTTTGAAAGGCTATTTAATTTGTATATGGATGGGGCTGAGGAAACAATTAAAGGTGGGGGTGGCAGGAGAGGGTGATATGACTGATGGAGAGAAAGAGAGTGGATGGTACCCTGTTTATTGTATGTTAATTTTGTGGTTAGGAAAGTTTGAGAAGGATGTTGTATTGGTAGGCACTTTAACAAGTACACCCCAACCCCAGAAGCTTCTCACACAAATATACTCTAAAAGAGCTAAACTATACGACAATTAAAGACTAATATCATCCTTACACTTATGAACGGACAGAATGCATTATAAGCCGGTAAGTTGATATAAAGATTAACCGAAAGACCCCATAGATGCTCGACCGACCCGCTCGAAAGCCTAATACATAAAAGCAACAAAAACTAAGGTGGCTGGTGCAATTAAATCTTTGGTGAATGCCAAAGGGACTAAAATTCCATATCTCGACGCCAATGAACAAAGACCACTAATAAACCAAAACTCACATAGGCTGTCCGTGGACCCCCAACATAGACGGAGTTATAATCGTTGTTACAGGTGCATTTAATGACACAATACTAATACTATTCCGTTCGTAAGAAGATACTATGCGTGGGTGGGAAGAACCAGAAAAACCAAATACCTAAAGACTCGCCGTACACTCCAAGAAAAATCTACCAAAAGAGTACAGCAACACATATAACCGTAGATTCAAATAATGGCACTCATACACTCAAACTTTACATCAGAAAATACAAGACCCATAACCCACCCCAAACCTATAAACGAAAGAGCAACAACTGTATAGGCGCTCGCTCTCAAGGTGTGCCACGAAAAGGTTGTAATATAACCTGAGAAAAGACAATGACAGCCCGCATTTAACTCACGCTATATAACCAAAATACGACTTAGAAAACGAACTATATGGTACCCAGCAACAGCGCTAGCAATACCAGTAAAAATAAAACAGGCAACTCCAAAAACTGCCACCGCCAAAAGCTCCAAAAATTCTATAAGATGAGAATGATTGGTCATACTATGCGCAAAAAGGATGAATGATAGTCCGGACTCTAGGCCCTCTAAGACGGGATCTTAAAATGAAGCACATGGTTAGATAGATAGCTTTGAAGGAAACCATCCACACCACCCCAAACCCGAAATAAAAACTATGGGGCTTAACGAACTTACAGATAACAGACCCTGGGATTAAGAGAGAAATCAGAATGACAGAAAGACCACCCAAGGTTCGCTTCCAACCCTGCGAAAGCGCTGATAGACAAGATCATATACCGCTAGAACTGAGGATGTGTAGCTCACCCAAATATATCTCACGTCTAAAAACACTAGCAGGGCCTCATCAACAGTTTACAGAACCCCTCTCATAATAAGTTATACACGAACAATAACGAGACACCCAGTATAAGATCTCTAGAGCTATCCTCTTTAGACGGAAAGAAAAAAGATACAAATATGTAAGAAGAGAAAGAAGACAAACGGAAGCACCAATAATCGGATTATGAAGGGCGCCATTTTTTAATAATATCTAGTTATTCTTATTCACACCGAAGGTAGATTCGTAACATTAAAAGGCAAAAAGCCACCTCCTCCAACCCCTCCCCACCACGACCACCACCACCACCGCCGCCGTCGCGCGCCAACAACTGCCCCCGCACGCCCAACAAAATGCTAGACTTTACACCTCCAAAAATTACATTCACAACTGAGGAATGATCTTAAACATATAAACAACCAATCACAACCCCGATTGCATAATATAAAAAAAAAATTGTCCGTCCTAACGAACCCTAAGAAGATAGAACATCAAATCAAAACATTCCAGAACCGCATGATCTACCGCCGCCCAACTTACCTATCCTCAACTAGTGCTATGATATACAAACAAGATCAAAGGGAGCAGAATAGCATGCAAAAAATCTAACAATAAAAAGCTGAATACACAAAAGAAGCATCACCATAAGCACAAAACAAGCATAAACACCACAAGATTATACCAGATGAAGCAAAATTAATGCTTACGAGGAGCACAAGTACTCCAACTCATTACCAAGCTCCAATTTGAAACGGCAGAACAACAAACACCTCGAAGCTTACTAACAGCGAAAGACAAATTATCCCTCGCTGATCACCTCCAGCTATCACCCCCGCGACACAACACACCCCAATCCTCTCCATCCCACCAAATCAATACTCCTTCAATAAACACCAATAACGTAGCGTAACAGAGAGAGAAACAAAAAAGGACACCAATATAAAAAAATATCAAAACCAAACCCCTTAACACGCACAATAAATTCGAATAACCAACCATATATTAAACCTCCTTCGCACACAATCAGTCCATATAAAAACACAGCACACTTCATAAGATTAATCCATTTCATATCAATACTACATATATGCCACCAACAGAGAGTATTCGAGAAATTCATCCACGGCTGCAAATAGGGATTGAGTATAAAAGGGGATACACGACCATAGACCACACTCTCATCAAGAAAAAAGGTCTGTTGGAGCTCTTCATCTGGAGTAATCAAACCAAACTCTTTGACTTTCATGCGAGAATACCGCTAGGTCGCCACTTTAATACAGCATCATGCGAAGATCGAGAGACAGACTATATACATCACATCTAATATAAATCCAGTTACCCATAAAAAAGAGATGAAAACCAAAAAATAACAATATAAATCAAGAGTGGCAAATGAAACAGGGGAGGGGGAGGCACACTGTACCGCTATAATGCGCTCACTTACATTACCTAAAATCAAACTAACCGTCCCAATACCAAAAACAAGTTTAACAACTAAATATATAACAGACCGCAGAAACGGATAAGTCAATTCTGAAGGATCATAGTAAATAAAGGAAAGAATAAATAATATTATAAAGAAAAACACTACCAACCCAAAATGAGATCAAGTTATCGAACATAAACATACCAATCAAGAGACATAAAGGTAAACAAACCCAAAGGGGGCAGAAAAGACGGGCATTCGAGTACAGTAACAAGATCTAAAAACATCGCATAAGTTAGATATAACAGCAGAGGCATCTGACTCTAGCACTCTCATACAACAGTTACTGTAAACAAAACAATTACTTACCAAAAACACACCAGATTAAAGACACCAGAAGCCCAGATATCCCAAATTATATCAAATAACAACAGAGGTAGAACACGAGACGATAAACCAATAAATACAGACAAGAGTATGCACTGTAGACTGGATAATACGCCCCAAACATCAGCTAAAAATGGAATGCGTACCGAAAAATTATGAAAAACCAGATAATCACCAACTTATCCGAGAGCAAATAATAAAAATCACTTAATTGGCTAATTAACTATTTACATAGAATTACTGTAAAGAGAGGAAACAGAGAGAGACGACGAATGTTGGTTTCGAACCAGTTCATATAAAACACGGGCATACAAATCCTCTAAGCGAGGCTCCAATTTAGACCCACGAACTCGTCACATAAACATGTCAGGTTAATGACGAGCGGATACCTCAAATTCAGATGGTAATCTATACTCACGCCACACCTATACTTTAAAAAACATATAAAATATATATCTAAAAATGTTGGCCGAATATATCGAATTACGGGTGAAAACAATTAATACAACCTTATCATTAACTAATCAACCCGCTAATAATATATAAAATACTAACAATAAATAAATGAACCACGAATGAATGTAATCCAAAAAATTAAGGGTCACAGGAACTCAAACAACTAATATAAAGGAAATTTGACAAACTGCATCCTCAAGATACAGCGACCCCAGGTCAATTGCCCGATCAGTAACTAACAAGCATAAAACCACGAATGTCAACCACCAAAACAGATAGGGTGACTGAGTGGAGTACATAGGACTAGAATCCTTACACACGGAAATGCACAAACAGACCACGAGACCTACTACGCTCCGTACGACCATACATAGGAACTTGTCCTATACTTAGTGGGCTACCGACGACTATAATCTAAAAGTTGCAGCGACATGCCCACCACTGGTAAGGCTGGTATGGGTCACACAACTATAGGTCGGCCCGGTTCACAGGCTGCTGTACATCACACTATCACCTGTACATTACTACTACTGGGAGTGATGTGCACGCATTTGGGACAGATTAGGTCCAGTACGGTGTAGTAGACAACTGGCGAAGTAGACTTCTCCTCGCCACTCCCACAATCATATGACTATTAACCACTCACATCACACTTATACATCGGATTACACTATATCTCTCACATTATATCCGTGTGTGGGGGAGAAACATTCTTACAGTGTATTGTTGCTTGTTGCTAGCACGACATGACTAAAGGGGTCAGTGGATATTGGCTGTCCACTACCTATTTACCCTCATTTGCTATTCGATAACTGCTTCTATGGATGCTCCGGACGCTGAATATGATCATAGTAAACCGAGCTAATTACTATCTTTCAGCGACAGAAAATTGAATACCCATGTAATTCGTATTGGGATAATACTGCAACAATAATCAAAGATGGACAATGTTAAAGTATGAGCACAAATCACCATCGAGGAGCGAGACGTGAATGAAGTGTGATACACCGGAAAAAAAGAAGTAAAAAAACTTGATTTGCTTGGCTGTGAACTGACGATAACAAAGATAGACAAAGAGCTCAATATACCGCAAGACGAATAGGTGTGGGAAGGATACCGAAGTTGATAAATCATAAGTGCTGGAATGTTGCGCAGAGTAATAAGGACAGGTAGGAGAAGGAGTTGTCATGATTATTCTGAATAAAAGCTGGCACATGTGGCCCACAGTATATCGCTGGATTCTATTGTTTGGTGTAGAGATACTAAAAATTCTTAAAAGGGAATCAAAGATATGTGTGGTTGAACAAATGAATCCACCTGAGGAACATCGATGTATATAAGTAAGGGCGATTTTTTTGAGAAATATATAACTGAATGACTGCTATCATAGAGATCAGGCGTGCAACGTGATATCAAGATTGAATTTGCTAGTTGGGCGACCTATGGTTATAGATATAGCTCGACAACGAAAAAAGGATAAGCACTAAAATCAAGACGATAGACTAGATGAGGCTGGCGGAGACAGGAAAATAGAAGATGGTACGAGAAAGGTGAATTGATTTTTCTGGGAAGAGAGAGGTATTTGAGTTGCAGGTACATTTCTATCAAACATAAAACAGCCATTCAATACCACGTATACATCGTAGAGTTTTGGTTAGTTGTAGAGATGGTATCCAAGTGAAAAAGTACTTATATGTTTTATAAATGTTTCCAGTAAGATGTAGAAATATTGCTCCGAGTGGATGTTAAATCAAGTGAGGGTGATTGGGGATGACGTCATATGAGATCATTATGTTGTTTTATACATAGTATAATCTCTAAGTGAGGGGATGGAGACGCGCTTAAAGACGAGATATTAGGGAAAAAGTGGGAAGAAATTTAATAATACGAAGCTAAGTGAACAAAGTAATTTTCATTTTTCATAAAATATAATTATAAAGAGGGAATACAGTTTGTATTTGAAGCAACTAGTAAATCGGTCTGAAGGTGAACATGATATAACTGAACAAATCGTGAGATCCGCAAAATGAAGGAAGCCTTTCCTAATAGAATGAGCAACGAGAATGTATTATGGAATATGCTAAAGGCATGAAATAAGTAATGTATACACAAAGTTAAGTGATATACGCGAATAATGAAACGAGGTGATCGACAAGCAAGCTATAAACAAAAGTAAAAAAAGAGGCGATGGATGAATGAACTAAAATTTAATGATGAGGTCTCAAAAGAACGAGTAGTCTCGCAAAATAATACACATAGTAGGATAAAAAGGAAGACGTTTAAAAAGTATAGCAACTCTAGATAAATAGAAAAAGCAGAAGAAAAATATTATCAGAATAAATGACAAAAAAAAAATAAAAAGATATTGGAAGGTTAATGGATTAATATTTATCATTACATATTAATAGTTTAAGTAACGTTCATATTAATATTATGCTTTCCCGAAAGGTTATAAAGAAATGAAAATTAAATTTATAGTATTTCATATAATGAACAGAAAAATTGAAGAATGAGAGATGATTAATACAGATGATGAGAGAAATGAAATGGATGAAGATGATGAGTGATGAGATGAGGAACACATAAACAATAATATCACGAAAAATCTGCATTAACATTGGCAGAATGAAGAAGTATGATAATGATTAAAGATGTATCAGAAAATGGTAAGGTCCCTTCACGATATCTTTGAGAGGCTCGAAAGGTATGGGTAAGTGTGAGTAAATACGTTATGAAGAATAAAGTAAATCTGTAGGTATAGATCGAATTACTTCAATATATATAAAATACAAGAAATGAGAGTCGAGATGAGTTTCAAAGATCCCTAAAGTCGATTACTTTATTACACCAGTAACATTCAACACCTAATTATCTACACATACAGGTGATAGCTTCGATCGGAACTTATGTGACACCTAATGCACGTTATCATATTGCAATCCTCATCTAATTCAGGAACGTCCGAAATGTAAGTATCAGAAGTAAATATCTGCGGTCAATTGGCTGGAGGGCAAACCACTCTTAGACGAATTCCCAGTTTTAATAGATATAATTTTATTTAATTGAGTTTATTTACAATTAATATTAGCCGTTAACACTATAATTTATAAAATACAAATCAACAGACACAACACCAACAACCAATAAAACCTAAAAGACTATAACAATACTGTTCGGTCTTCTAATCATTTTTGACTACTATACATCACAAAGATTACAACATTAGTTAATTATTCTATAAATAATTTTGATAAACTCATACATCATAAAATAAATTATTATGACATAATCATATATATATTAAAATACACTCAAAGATTCTACCACATAGTTAAAATCATAATAACCGCTCGAGTAAACAGGTTAGAAAATAAGAAAATACTCAAAACTAAAGAGAAGATTGTCACATATACTTAATCTCTAATAAAGATACACTCGCAAGAATCTGAATCCAAAATGATGAGTTATTACCCGACCCTCATCATTTCCATGGAGGAAAATTGAATTCATCAATATCTTTCTCCTCCTAATAGCTCGCACTATCATGGATTCTGCGAAGGTAACTCTCAGAATCTTCTACTTGTTCATCTTGGCGTAAGCTTTTATATCCGGACACGTACCCGCACAACCTCAAAATCCCCTTAGAAGATTCCTTTTCTCACTTGTAACAACCTTATGCTATTGGGTACAGTACTCCATCCAAACCAAATACACCAATAATACCGGATAACACACACCAGACACCCTTTATCGTAACAAAAATCTAATAACACTCACTTATAAATTACCATCTCTGAGGGCGTAGGGGATAGCACTAAAATGCCAAGACTTATCACGGTTCTTTAGTCAGATTGTAACACTTATAATCACACGCGTCGTTCGAACCTTTCGTAGATGATCCGTACGTGAGCTCCGTATAGAAGTAACTTACTCTTACTTCATTGGTCATCGTTACGTCACGTTAAGTTGTGCTCTTCTCGATTTCTAAACTGGATTTTTGCCAATCTTCCAACAATATCAACATCGAAAAGTCTCTCAGAGATCCATGCACCTCTCAATGCAATTCTAATACAACCTTAGTCTTCTAAAGTCCTCTCTCCCTCAAAATTCTCGTTAACCGCTATACTGGCGTCCTCGGCTGTTTCTGCGCCGTTGTCGCTCTCTCTTTCTACATATAATTTCAAATTTTTTGCTTTCTGTAGGCGATAATATTAGCGCCTTTTCTCCCTCCTTAGTATCCAGTCGTTTTGTGGCTTCCATATTATCTACGCTTTCTTCGAAGATACACCCAATCATTTTCGTAGACTTCTTTATCCCTGCTTCATGATTGTTTCTTGAGGCTTGCTTTTGTCATTAATTTCTGGATCAGATTCCTTTATCCTGTTGCGATGGTGATCATTTTCATCATTGTTATCAAAATCTGTTGTAGCGCTTTGACCAAAACTAATCTCTAATGGTCCGGTCGTGGCT
>JABUQX010010013.1:0-5000 GCA_015478945.1 Trachelipus rathkii | reverse complement strand
AGTTAAAAATAGATAATAGTATTACAAATATACAAAATAGCAACCTTATGCATATCTGTTCTATTCACTAGAACAGGGAAATTTTGAGGGTTAGGTTGCAGTTGCGTTTGTAAAGAGTGTGGTAATAACATACTATTGTTAATAGCGCGAGTTCTATACTCTTTAGTGCATATAAGAGCACCATTAAAAGCAATTAGAGTAAAAAATGATATTTTTCATAACACCCTGTGTTTTTTCTCCTTTCGTGAGACTTTCTCTGGACATATGTCAAAGCCTGGTGGACATTTCATATTTACTCAAAAGATAAACAAAAATAAGATTTTTTTATCTCATAATGTTTGGCTCCTATACTTTGAAATACTACGCTCAGGATATACAATTAAACCACATTCTGTTGTTACAAATTATAAATTCAAGTGACTGTAATTTGCACTCATAGAGATCATATCCTAAGCCTCATTCAATATTCATCATTAGGTATCGTGAAATGTACAAAATATCAATTTATCAACTAATCATGACAATCTCATAAGTATTAAAAATAGATGCGAAATAAATCTATAAACAGCTAAAGTATACGACTTGTGAAGTATGGTGACTATAAGTTGGATATCAATCATAAAGCTCCAACTCTATCTGTAATGCGCATAACTATAATATATTTATCAGACTGATATAGTTAATTTATTGATTGGTCTTAATATCATTTACTTGTACGAGTTGTAGGATCAACGGTTAAAATTCATACCTATACAGAATGAAACTAGGGCTACAATAAACTTTATCTGTATTATATCGATTGGTGAATGCTATTGAATAGGAGAGGTTATTCAATTATATAGTTACACTTTGGCACTTATGTGGTTGTATTCAAGACTCGAAGACGTCTGTCGACAATTGACCAAGACTGATCTCCCTAGCGATCTTGTCAATAGGGATGATCGAGAAATATCGGTCATCTTAAGTTTGTACGGAAACGAAGAGATATGCTTTCTGAGCTAAGCCCTCTAGTTTACTGATGTTCATAGCATATGAAATGTCGGTTAGCAAGAGAGATCATTTTGAGATAATTATGTTGAAAAAAAAAAAATAAGATTCTATACTTATAATTTAACGGATTTCGAAAATTAAGAAATTTGTATAATTATAATAAGAACTTTACGATTATTTCTCTACTCCTCCATTATACTTAAACAGTTTTCATTAGATTACCCAACGGAGAAAATATTGTAACCATTCTTATTTAATCAAAGTCTAGAGTTTGAAAGAAATTTTACTAAAAAAATGAGGATACACTAATCAATTAATAATAAGTAAAAAAATTTTATTCATTGTTTTACATATGAATAAACCACTTAAAAAATAATATCAAATTAATATAATAAACACATTGACATGGCTTCTGAGGGGACAATCTTGCCCTTTGAATTTATTGAAGTTGTATAGCATTGGCAATTTTGTAAGAAGAAGTTTGTCTAATGTTCAGGTTATTTTTACTTTCTTTCATTATATAAGTTTATATTTTGTCATAAAGTTTTCAACTAAAATAAGTAGAAAAATTCGAGGAAATTTCTTTTCAAAACTTCCAATGGCTTTAGAACTTCAATAAGCCAGAATTGAGGGGACAATTATTTTGAACTATCATCCTACAAAAATGGTAAAGTCAGACTGTACCATAAGTCCAAACAACTGTCAACCTCTTTAGCACAAGAGATGCTTAGCAGAAACCCATCACTTGGTTACAATTTAACTGCCTAAGTCAGACTATACTGTCGAATATTTGGTTACAGACGGAATAGATTGTCGGATTACGTGCATACAACTCGCTAAATCGAGTAAAATCTTTGACATTTCCAATCAACACCATGGGTCAATCATCAATATTCCAAACACTTCACAATATTCATACGGATGGTGTGAAGTCCAGAATACTTAAGATGAGGAGGTCTTCACATCAAAACCGTGGGCATATTAGGTATGGAAAAATTGATTATTTGTCGAGTAAACTTATTATAGAGTTGTGCTTTGTGATGATGTATTTTATCAATTAATACACATCCCTCCCCCCCCCCCCCCCCCCCCCCCCCCCAAACCCCCCCCCTTCCTCGCTTACAAAACACTTTCCTCTGAAGATGTCTCATAAGGAAGGACGAAAGACGCGTCAGGAAATTAAGCGACATCTGCTTCTACTTCTCTTGAAATTATTTCAAAGTAACGCTCGTGGCGCATTAGTAGGTCTTGAGTCCGCGCCTCTGCATACTCGAGAGGACGATGCGTTCAAATTCATCCGCGTCAGCACAGGGAAGTATTATCTAACTGGGGGCAAGAATTAAAACCTCGAGCTGTTGTAACACGTTGGTAAAGAACTGGCTTGGAGAGCCGGCCTATAAAGTTCGAATTTCCGTGGTTCCCCGTGTACCCCCTGCATAGGCGATAAATGATCTTTAACAGGTATTTTTTATTTCTTATTATATGTTAATAAAATAATTATAAAAATTTAAAATTTAGAACTTCAAAGAAAGAAGCAAACTTTTATATAAAAAATAATAATAAAAGAAAGAACTTTTAGTATATAATTAATAACAAATAAAAAATTACTACTACTACTACTAAAAAAATATTTAAAATAAATAATGTTTTTTTTTGATAATTGTTTATTCTATGAAAAAATATATCTTATGTATTTTGTTTGGCTACTTTGCCAGTAGAGGAAAGGAATTCTGGCACATGCCCATAATTTTGCTTAATGCTTCAGATACTTGTAGTGTTCTTATTGTATTACAAATATAGTAACAGCTGCGAATTCTCTCGATGTGTAACACGCATATGATAATATTAGGGTTAGTTTCTAGTTAACAATATCCATTTTATTCTGTGTTTCATTTTCTTATGTAGGTTGTTAGCCAGTAGAACGATCTACTTACATGGTAGCTGAGAGTAGGCTCTGTAACAAGCCTAATTTCGTGAGGTGAAACAGATAAATGGAGAACTCATATGGACCTAGGTTCAGCCCGATTATCTATAGAATTAGGAAATAATTTTGATCAAGCCTAGAATAGATCTTTAAAAAAAAAGTTTTTATTATACTCATAAATTTGTTTTAGATTAGAAAGCCTATTACTATAGTTAAATTGGATTCTCTATGCCAGATTAAAATTTGATTCACTACAAGGTAAGGCAAACTGGAAGATTAATGGAAGGCATTCTTATGCAAAATAAAGCTAAGTGTTACAGATGCAATAGGAAGCAATCAATGGTAAATAGAAAAGACCACAAGAACCAGTAGCCACCAGCAACAGTTGAAGAGAAAAATGCATACAAAAAGAAATTAGACAAATTCAACAAAACCCAATCAGATGTAATGTTTTTGTTGGTTTCAACCTCAAGCCAAAGTATTAGAAGTCAAATAAGGAATCCTTTGAAGCCAGATAAAGTGAAGTATGGAAGGAACTACACAATTTTTTGCAGGAGTTGAAAAGAAAACAAAGTTTACGATGTTTTGTTCACAGTTTTCTACAAATGGAATGAGGAATTAGACATGGCTGGAAATTTCATCTTCATAGACAGCTCTGGGTAATCTTCAGAGAAGAAATTGCTAAAATTCAAGAGAGAATTGAAGGTACATTTCCAGAGAATATTTGCTTCATATGTAAGATTTTGAAATTTTGGCCCCCCAAAAAAAGAAGGATTATTAAAATTTCCAAACTACATGGCTCAGGATTCATAGTAATAGAAAAGAAAGAAGTAATAGATAATTGGTAAACCTTGGCTTTGCACAGAAGCAAATAAGTTGGCATCAAAGGTTAAGTCAGAAAATCAAGAAGCGTTAACAAAAGGAAACTACAGAGAAATTAGTACCAAAGATAAAATGAAGAAATTTCCTTTAATTACTGCCATTTAAAAGGTCATTGGATCAAAAATTGCAGAAATTGAATACTAAGTCAATGGCAAGCATCCTGAGAACAAGAAATGCAAATTTTGAAAATAAGAAAATTCAAAAGCGTAAAACAGAAGTTATACTTTTATTTAGCGGTAGATGAAACAAGTTTTTATTTCCGCAAGAAAATGATAAGAGCAAATTGGTATTTTGATACATGGCGCTACCAAAAATATAACAATGTGAAAAGTTATTTTTAAATTTAACTTAATTTGAGCATTCAGTCAAGTAAAATCAGCAAATGGTCAGGAAGCAAATGTAGATATGAAACAATTGAAGTAGAATCAGTTGTAGATGGAAAAATATCTCAATTATTTTTGAATGATGTTTGATATGTTCCTGATATTAAGAAAAATTTATTTTCAGTATGATAAGTATCCAAATAGTGAATTTATATCTGAACCAAGTGTATGTAGTTTTATGGTAGACAAAAAGCCTATTTTAATGGCTATCGTAAACTAAAGGAAGGGCTATTAAAAGTTGCAATGAAAGCTAAAATCTCCCATATACCAGAAATAAATGCACTTGAAGAAAAGGATCTATTACAGTTATATCATGAAAGAATGAGACATCAGGATAGAAGACACATAAGAAATCTGATCAAAGGAGAACTAAATATTGAAACTCACCTTGATAACAGAAATTGTACAGGAGTGTATAAAGGGGAAAATGCGTTGCGGCAGAATTTTGAAAAAAGACCAAATAGTACTAAGTAAGGAGAATTGCTATATTTTCAGATGTTTGTGGACCATTTCAAGTATTATTCAAACTTCAGGTAGAAAAATTTTGTATGTTTCTCAAAGATTGATTTTCACAAAATCAGCTTGTATTCATATTTATTAAAGAAAAATCAGAAGTTGTAGAAAAATGGGTAAGCGAAGTATTTGGAAGGAAAGCAAAAGTACAAGGACATCCAATCAAAGAATTTTTAAGTGATAATGGCTTAGAATTTATAGTAAATAAATTTTAATTGAGGTTAAAAACTTTTACATAAATAAGGATCTATAGCTATAAGTTGGACTCAAAAACGACTCCACAACAAAATAGAGTGGAAAAAGAAAAT
>JABUQX010010012.1:20000-40000 GCA_015478945.1 Trachelipus rathkii | reverse complement strand
AAAATAAAGTATCTGAGTTTCAAAAGCAGATGGATAAGAAGCAGGAAACTTTGAAAACTGTAAAAAGATACCTTATTTTTTCGTGGTGTCGGATCGGACTAGGTGGAACTTCTTGTACATTGTCTACGGTGACGCTGTTTGTTGACGTTCGAGTCCTGGCGCGAGTGAAATTTTTCTTCGTCTTATTATTGCAAAATTTATCGCAACAAGAATGATGTTCCCATGTCGGTGTGGCCTGACTTTGGTTGGTTGCTCCTGTAACGCGGGAGCAAACTAGCAGAATGCTGTTTAGCCCCAGTGGGGGGTTAAAAGCACCCTTCTATGAATTTAAATAAGTACCGTTTCAAAGCAGTGATATCGAAGCAGGAGACTTGAAAACTGTTCCGAGATACCTTCTTTTTCTGGAGTGGCAGATTGGACCTTGACTTTGGTCGATTGCTCCTGTAACCCAGGAGCACCCCAGAAGAATGCCGTGTAGCCCCAGCAGGGGTTCCAACCACCCTTCTATGGATTTAAATAAGTATTGCGAGTTTCAGCAGTGATATAGAAGCAGGAAACTTGAAAACTGTAAAGAGATACCTTATTTTTTCGTGGTGTCGGATCGGGATAGTGGTGGAACTTTCTGTACATTGTCTAACGGCGACGCTGTTGTCGATGGTTCGAGTCCTGGCGCGAGTGAAATTTTTCATCGTCTTATTATTGCAAATTTATCGCAACAAGCATCTTGTGCCCATGTCAGCGTGGCTTGACTTTGGTTGGTTGCTCCTGTAACTTCTGGCACTTTAATCGGGCTAATTGGGGGGAATTGCGTTGTTTTTTGGCTAACTACTCTTGGGAATGAATCCTGCTTTGACTCGGGGATGCCTCGGTCACCGCTGAAAAGGTGGGGGCCGTAATCACCGAGGGATGAGCAGGTTCATTCCATCTTCAACTAAATCTTTTTCTCCCCAAAATCCATGGTTCGATGAAGCTTGTTCTCGCGCCATTAAGGAGAGAGACATTGCGTATCGGGCATGGAAAACTCTCCGTTCTCCTATCACTCTTACAAATTTTCATTTCTGCTCGGAATCGTTGGCGGATAACTACTCTCGACAGGCTAGCGCACTTTCATAAAAGAAGGTGCGACAAACCTGCTTGGTTCTCCTACATATAAAAATTTCTGGCCCCTTGCCAAAAACATCTCTAACAACTTTTGTAAATCTGCTTTCCCTCCTTATTCGCTCTGACGGTTCCGTTGCTAACTCTCCTTCTGAAAAGGCCAAATCTCTTCGGCTCCTTTTTCATCTAATCTACCTGGACGATTTCTGGCAATCCTCGCTCCTACTCCTTCTCCTCTCGGTTTCCGCATGCTCTTTACCTGTGTTACACATGTCGTGTGCATGGTATCGCTGAGATCTTATGACCGGGTCAGGAAGGCTAGTGGGCCCGATGGCATTCCTCTCAGTGTTTTGAGGGAATTTGCTTCTAAGCTGGCGTCTTCCTCATTCAGCTCAATTCTGTTTGTATTTATGTTATACTTTTCCTCAGTGCTGGGAAGCGCGCACATGTCCAACCGATCCCGAAAAAGGTAGCCGCTCTGATCCTTCTAACTATCGCCCTATAGCTCTCATTGTATTCTATCTAAAATCTTTGAAACTCTTCTTAACTCTCATTTCCTGTATCATCTGGAGTCTCATTCCCTCCTTTCAGATCATCAGCATGTCTTTCGTCGTTCGAAGTCAACTGGTGACATACTTTCTAACCTAACTGATTTATGGTCTTCTGCCTTAGGGACTATGGGGATACTGCGTGGTGGGCGCTTGACATATCCAAAGCTTTTTGACCGGGTTTGCAACGGTACTGCTCTTAAGCTCCCTTCCTTTGGGTTTCTCCTTCTCTTTGCTTCTCTTGTCAAGTTTTCTCTCCGATCGCTCTATACATCAGCACTCGTTGATGGAGCGACCTTCTTCCTCCTTCCTGTTAATTGTGGTGTTCCGCAAGGTTCCGTTCTATCTCCAACTTTATTCTACTTTTCATCAACGATCTCCTCAGCTCAGCTGTACTTCTATATATGTTCACTCTTATGCCGATGACTCAACCCTCCCCTCTTCTACTCACTTCAAATCTGCTCCCTCTTTTGCTTCTAGAGTTGCCTCTCGTTTCAGCTTTCCGATTCTATCCTTGTCGATCTGGATGGGATTTCCCGGTGGGGTCACCGAAACCTTGTAAAATTCAACTCTTTAAAAACTCAACTTCTCTACATTTCCTCTCAAAAACACCTCCTACCTTTCATATTTCCTTCGACTGCTCTAACGTCTCTCTCCTGTGAAATAACATCAACATTTCCTGTCTTAACATAAACAATAAATTGCTGGAAACCTCATATTTCAATGATTGCTAAGGTGGCCCTCAAGAAACTGGGAGTTCTTGTTCCAGGTTGCGGAAATTTTTTTCCTCTGCACAGCTGCTCCAGTTATATAAGGGGCCTTATTTCGCCCTTGTTTGGAGTACTGTTCTCACATTTGGGAGGGGCTCCGGCTCCACCCTTCTATTGGATAGGGTTGAGTCTAAAGCTAAGAGACTAATAAACTGTCCCCTACTTTCAAACTCTCTTGACCCTCTATCTCTGCGACGTGACTTGGCGCAATATCTCTTTCTATAGGTACTACAAGCTGTAGATGCTCATAGGAGTTGGCCGCTCGCATTCCACCTCCATTGCGTCGCCCTTGCAATACAAGGGGTGCCATGCTCTCGCATGAATTTTGCGTGAGTATTGAGAACCCCAGACTTGTTCGTGTGGTGCCTCTTCTTTCCAGCTACTTCTGTTCTGTGCGGAACTCCTTGCCTTCTTCTGTTTTCCAACTATATTTAATCTTACTCTCTTTAAACCCCACGTCTGCGCTCACCTGAAAGATTTGCCTTAGGTGGGCTTGGGTGGGTTTTCCTGTTTTATTTTCTGCCCCCTCCTTGAAAAGGGCTCGGCCGGTGAGTTTTTTTTAACTGAAAAAAAAAAAAAAAAAAAAAACCAGGAAAAACCATCAAAATGCCGTGTAGCCCCAGCAGAAGTTCTATATCTATACTTTATATCTTCTAAGCCTCTTATTCCAGACCAGAGTCCACTACATACATTAGCACAGGTAAATAGCATACCGTCATTAAGACCCTACAACACTCAAGACTTACTTCCCCTTGCATCCACTAAGATTTAATTGCACAGCCATCTTCCTTCCATTCACAACTTTCATACTACATTCTGCATCATCCGTTCCCTTTTTTCAATCCAAAACATATATCCTAAATATTTGAACTCAGACATTTGTTTCAGCTGCTCCCCATCTAACATAACTTTACACTGAGAACTATCCTCACTCAAAACGATAACCTTACTCCTATTCCTACGTTTACTTTCAAAAACACCCTCCCTTTTACACACCTGCCAAATCTCTCTCTACTAATCCCTCAAAGGTATTTCAGATTCGCCACACTAAACTAAATCATCCGCATATAAATAGGTAGGGCACCCTCCACTCTCCTTCACTTCTCCATTACTCTAACACATCCCTTGCTACATCACCCCACCTCTTGATTCTTTCATAAACGCCAATCGCATATTTAAATAATATATATAATATATACTATATATATATATAGTATATATATATATATATAATATATATATATATATATATATATATATATATATATATATATATATATATATATATATATATATTATATATATGTATAATATATATATATATATATATATATAATATATATATATATATATATATATATATATATATATATATATAATATATATAATATATATATTATTTAATATAATTTAATATATATATATTAATATATATTATATATATATATATATATTATATATTATATATAATATTATATATATATAATATATATATATATATATATACTATATATATATATATATATTATATTATATTATATAATTTTATATATATATATATTATATATATATATATATATATATATATAATATATATATATATATTAATATATATATATATATATATATATATATCTATATATTAATATATTATATATATACTATAATTCTTTTTCAATTGAATCAATTCAAGCCTTGATCATATTTCTTTTACAAAACCTAAAGAAAATAAATCAATATATTATTTCTCGCATCGCTGCGTCTCGAACTCCGAACTATAGTTTCCTGCACTGGCCGATATCTGTGCAATCTCTTCTGGCAATAAATTTTTCACGTACAAAAATATTTTTTGAAAAATTTATGCCCGAATCCGTTCCGTTTCCATACTCCGGCTGCGGCTGCAGATCCGGCGCTGGCATCCGCTAAGGTTTCTGCACTATTTGAAAATTGTTTAACCGTTCTCTGGCAATAAACTTTTCACCAAAAAAAAATTTTAGAACAAAATTATACCCAGAATCCGACCTCCGTTTTCGACCCGGATCCGGATCCAACTAAGGTATTCTGCACCTATTTGACATTGTTCAGCACTGTCTTCCGCCAATAAATTTTTCATCTAAAAAAATATTTCTTGGAAAAATTTATAAACAGGATCCGGCTCTAACTCCGGCTCCGGTTCCGACTCCGGATCCGACTAAGGTTTTTGAACTATTTGAAAATTAGTCAGCAAGTCTTCTGGCAATACATTTTTCAACTAAAAAATATTTCTTGAAAAATATTTATAAGCAAGATCCGGCTCCGGCTCCGACTCCGGCTCCTCTCCGGATCCGGATCCATCAAAGGTTCCTGCACTATTTGAATTGTTCAGCACATCTTCTTTCAATAAATTTTTCACCTAAAAAAATATTTCTTAAAAAAAAATTCATACCCAGGACCCGGCTCCGGGTTCGGCTCCGGATCCGGCTCCGGATCCGACTAAGGTTTCTGTACTAATTGAAAATTGTTCAACACTTCTTCTGGCAATACATTTTTCGCCTAAAAAGATATTTTTTGAAAGAAAATAATACCCAGTATCCGGCTCCAGCTCCGGCTCCGACACCGGCTCCGAGTTCGACTTCGGCTTCGGCTTCGGATCTGACTAAGGTTTCTGCACTATTTGAAAATTGTTCAGCACTTCTTCTATCAATAAATTTTTCACCAAAATAATATTTTTCGAAAAAATTATGCTCCGGCTCCGACTTCGACTTCGGCTCCGACTCCGAATCCGGATCCGATTAAGGATTCTGCACTATTTGAAAATTGTTCAGCAAGTCTTCTGGAATAAATTATTCATCTAAGAAAATTATCTCTTGAAAAAATTTATACCTATTATAATAAGGCTCCGAATCTGGATCCGGATCCGGACCCGACTAAGGTTTCTGCACTATTTAAAATTTGTTCAGGACGTTTTCTGTCATTAAATTTTTCACCTAAAAAAATATTTTTGTTAAAAAATTCATACCCAGGCTCCGGCTCTGACTCCAGCTCCGGCTCCTACTCCAGCTCCGACTTCACTTTCGGCTCCGGATCTGACTAAGGTTTCTGAACTATTTGAAAATTGTTCCGTACGTCTTCTGGATTTTTATCTTTCCTTAAAAATATTTTTTAAAAAAAATGTCATACCCAGGATGAGGCTCCGGCTCCGACTCCGGCTCCGGCTCCGACTAAGGTTTCTGAACTATTTGAAAATTGTTCAGCACGTCTTCTATCAATAAAATTTTCACCTAAAAATTTTTTTTTCGAAAAAATCTTACTCTGGCTCCGACTCCATCTCCGGATCTGGCTCCGGCTCCGACTTCCAAACCGGAATCCGATAAGGATTCTGCACTATTTGAAAATTGTTCAGCAAGTCTTCTGGCACATAAATTTTTCAATCTAAGAAAATTAATTTCTTGAAAATTTATACCCAAGTCCGCCTCGAAATCCCGGATCCGGATCCGATCCGGACCTGACTAAGGTTTCTGCACTATTGAAAATTGTTCAGTGCGTCTTCTGGACATTAAATTTTTCACCTTAAAAAAATCTTTTTTTTGAAAAAAAATTCAATACCAAGGTTCCGGCTCCGCTCCGGCTCGCTCCGACTTTTACCTCGGCTCCGGATCTGACTAAGGTTTATGCACTATTTGAAAAAATTGTTTTGCACTTTTTTCTCATAAGAAATTTTCCACCTAAAAACAAGGTTTTTTAGAAAAAATTTATAATTTTACACCGGCTCTGACTCTGGCTCCGACTCCGGATCCGGATCCGACTAAGGATTCTGCACTATTTGAAACTGTTCAGCACGTTTTCTGGCAACAAATTTTTCATCTAAAAATTTTCTTAAAAAAAATTTATACCCAGAATCTCCGCCCCCGAATCCGGCTCCCGCTCCGGATCCGGATCCAACTAAGGTCCCTGCACTATTTGAAAATTGGTTCAAGGCACTTCTTTCAATAAATTTTCACCTAAAAAAAAAATTTTTTCGAAAAATCAAACTACTGCACCGGCTCTGACTTCGGCCTCAACCACTTCGACTGCGGCTCCGACTCCTGATCCGGATCCGACTAAGGATTCTGCACTATTTGAAAATTGTTCAGTACATCTTCTGGCAATTAAATTTTTCACCTAAAAAAAATATTTTTTGAAAAAAATTCATACCCAAGCTCCGGCTCCGGCTCCGGCTCCGGCTCCGGCTCCGGCTCTGGCTCCGGCTCCGGCTCCGACTTCAGCTTCGGCTCCGACTTCAGCTTCGGCTCCGGATCTGACTAAGGTTTCTGTACTATTTGAAAATTGTTCAGTAGGTCTTCTGGCATTAAATTTTTCACCTAAAAATATATTTTTAGAAAAAAAATCATACCCAGGATCCGGCTCCGGCTCCTGTCCGGCTTCGGCTCTAGCTCCAACTTCGGCTTCAGCTCCGGATCCAAAAAAGGTTTCTGCACTATTTGAAAATTGTTCAGCAGATCTTCTAAAAAAAATATTCTTCGAAAAAAAAATCATACTCCGGCTCCGACCTCGAATCCTTGACTCGGATCCGGATCCGGATCCGGATCCGACTAAGGATTCTGTACAATTTGAAAATTGTTCAGCACATCTTCTGCCAATAAATTTTTCATCTAAAAAAAAATATTTCATGAAAAAAATATAATCAGGCTCCGGCTCCGGATCCGGCTCCATTTATTTGACTCAGTAAAATCCTAAGAATGAGCTAGAGGTTGAGAATATGAAAAAACATTTAGATTTTCCATAATTATAAATAAAACATTTTTTGATCCTAAACCTGGAATTGCAATTTTGACTAGAATTGAAATTTTTTAGTTCGACACCTTTCTAAATAAATTTCTGTATCTAAAAAACTATTTAGAATTTTTAAAAAATAATTACACCATAATGTTCAGGAGGAATTTTTCTACTAATTTAGATAATAAAAAAAAATGTGAAAATTTTGATTTTGCTAGTTATGAAGTCTCCACTTAATCGACAGACCAGAAACAAAGAAAAAACTTACATATTCTGCACAAATTTAGATTTCTATGTATAACTATTTTAAAAAAGTTTTTAAAGAGGAATTGCATTGGAATCATTTAGGTAATATTTGAATAGAAGAAACAAATAATGTGTATTAAATGAAATAAATTATATTAATTATAAAATATATAAATTATTTAAATTATATAGAAAGAGCAAATTAAAACTAAATAAATTATTTTGATAAAGTATATTATTTTTCTTTTTATCTAAATCTATATCCAACGGTAAAGGACTCTAAATGTATAATCCCTCTAAAGCATCTAGTTGCCATCAACATTATTTTACATTAATTTAAATTCATTTTCTTTGTCATTTTAATAAATGTTCGGAAAAAAAATCCAATTTCTTTTAAATTCTTGACTTTAAATTATGCATTTCCTTTTACGATAAATGCTATTGTCTCATTTCTCTACATTGTGAATTCATTTTGGCGTTTATCAACTTATTCAAGATTGTTTTTTGTTTCTTTTTTTTTTATATCTATTTTAACTTAATACTTAATCTCTTTTGAGATTATTTAACATTCATGTTTATTGTATAATAAAGTCTCCCAAGAATAGATTCTTACTCACTCATTCTTCTACGTTGACCAAACATCACCTTTAATATGAAAGGAAAAAAAGTTTCCTCCTCTGGGAATCAAACTGTTAACTTTGTCATGTATGTACAAGTAAGTAAGTCTTCCGAGGATAGATTCTCACCCACGCTTCTAAGTTTACCAATCATCTATTTCTAATGATGTAAAACAAAGATACCTCCTTTTTGAATCAAACTGTTACTCTAAACATGTAAGAGAAAATAGTTTTATGGAAAATGAAGGCTAATGAAATGGAGATTAACATCTCCTTCAATGAACTATTCTCTTTTAGAGTTTGGTATCACCTTAAATAACTTAAGCCGTTTTCATTTAAGCATTTGTGCTTACGAAACGTAAGAAATGCTCGAGTTTGCGTTCTCAAAATCGTGAAAAATGTTCACCAAACGTAAGGAATTTCTTTAATTCTGTAAGGCTGCTATTTCCTGTGCTGGCCGAATTTAGCATGTTCTTGCTAAAAAGTGTAAATAAACAAGATGGCGGCGTGGTAGGCCCGTTTGGATTGATAAATGTTTCATTCAATAAAATTAGCTTTAAATCTACATTTCTTCACAAGACCATAAACTATCATAATAGTTGATCAGTTATTTGTAATATGAACCGTTTGTTATTTTTTTTTATTTCTGCTTATTTCTATTTATTCTACTCCTCAAAGAAGCAGTTATGGATAGTCATCTATATCTTCTACTTCTCAAAGAAACAGTTCTAGATTTCTATCTCTTCCTCTTGCTTCTCAAAAGAACTAGCGTAAATTCCTTTTTTCTCCTATTCTATAATGGAGCAGATGTAGAGTACCCGTTTACTAATCATCAACGAAATAGTTGTCAATCACATTTTTTTATTCTACTTCTCAAGGAGTGATCAGCTTTATATTTTTTCTACATTTCAAAAACGGTTTGTTTTTGCAATCTATTTTTCTAATCTTCAATGGAGCAATTATTGACCAGCATTCTTTCTCTCCTACTCTTCGCATGAACAGTTGTGCATTGACCTATAATTCTTCTACTCATGAAATGAGTAGTTATGAATGGATATGCATTTATTCCACTCCTGATAGAAGTAGTAATGGATGATAATATATTTCTTCATCTTAAATGGGCAATTGTCGATTCGAAATCTTTTTTTCCTGCTCTTTAAAAGAGGAGAATCAAAGGCAAACACCTCAAACAGTTTGCTATGAATCACTGTGAATTATTCTTAAACTGAAATTAGTTTTCGGTCAGCCATTAATATTTTGCTTCTCGTTGTAGGATTTTGCGATTCATCATATATTTGCTCTAACAATAAAAATAACTTTATTAGATTGGCAATTAATTTCTCTTTGGCTGTCATTCTCTTGATCTCAGTTTATACCAATGTTATTTATGGTTTGAAGCTCCCAAAAAGTGTTATTTTTCTTTCCTTTTCATTCTGTTCATTTTCAAGGATTAGTCTAATCTGTCTTCTCCTTTTAGAAATTACCTTTATACAAAATCCTTTAATGGATTTATTTTAAAAAAAAAAAAAACAATTTTCCATAATACTAAGTAATTTATCCATATATTTTATGTCCCTTTTTAACCCCATTATTGTAACTCTTTGAACCTTATAATTTTCTAAGGGACTCATATCCCCTTTCTATCCCCCTTTAAAATCCACATCTTAATTTTTTTTAAACATTCTCCGAGAGATCCAAAGTTTGATAAATATATACAAAACTAACTTCCATGAAATTAATAACCAAAATTGAAAAGGGACAGGGCTTAATGATCACTATAACTTTGAACTGTTTCATAAAATTAAAGGGAAGTCAAGAAAGGTGATAAAGGAAGCTTCTAAATCCGAATATATCGATCAGAGAAAATTTTCTTTTTTCTTTCTTCTTTCTTTTCTTTCTCTTTCTTTTCTTTCAAATAAACCTCTGCTTTTCTTTCTTCTTATTTTTTCCTCTCTACTCCTAAATACTTAAACGAAATAAGAGTATTAATTATATATCTACCTTACTATATCATATATACTATATATTTATACTATTAGTATTAACTATATATATATCATATATAACTATTTATACTATATACTACAATAATATATATATATTATTATACTAAGTATAACTATATTATATCATTCACACTATTATGAATTTATATAGTATTACTATATATTTATATATACAATATATATATATATATATTATATATATATATATATATATACTATATCCGCTGAGAGAGAGCGTAGAGAGAGAGAGAGGATGAGAGAGAGAGAGAGAGAAGAGAGAGAGGAGAGACCGACGAGACGAGAGAGAGAGGAGCCGACGTGACTGAAAAGGTTACTGACTAGAGTCGTGTTGATATATATACTATATAATAACGTACTACTAACTGACTATACTCTATATTATATATATATATATTATATATCTATCATATAGATCTATATCATCATAACATATATAGTTATCATAATATATAATATATATTATATATATACAATCATATTACTATCTATACTATCATGCGGGCAATCATGCTATTGAAGTTTAACATACTCGAGGACTAACGAACTTGACATCAGTCTTGATATACTAAAATGCTATTAAACCTCAAAGATTTTCAAAACTTTAATAAAGAAAAAGATAATCAAATTTATGAGCATAAAGGCAGTTTATGGCCTAAAAACTGTATTTTTGTAATATTTATTTAAAACGGAATTGCATTGGGATCATCTAAGTAATCATTTGAAAAGAAGATAACAAATAATGTGTGTTAAAATGAAATAAATTCATATTAATCGCCTATATAAATAGATAGAGTTATGTACACATCTATAACTGCAAAGCGTAAATTAAAAGCAAGTTAATTTTATACAATTATGATTATTTCTTCCTTTTTATCGTAACTCTTATATCCTAACTATAAAGGACTCTATATTTATATCCTCTACAAGCATCCTAGTTGCTATCGACCATCAATTTTACATTATTTAAAAATTCCGAATTGGGCGTAAAAAATAAATGGTTCCGACAAAAAAATTGCCAATTTCTTTTAAATTCCTGACTTTAATTATGCATGTTCCTTTTACGAATAATGCTATTCGTCTCATTTGCTACTCCACTTGTGTAATCTCAATTGTTGCGCTTCATGAACCTTTCACAGTTGTTGATTCAGTTGTCTTTCTTGTATGCTTCGTTATTAAATTTTTACTGCTTGATTCTTTTATTTCTCTTAGATCATTTCACCCATTCAGATGTTATTTGTATAATAAAGTCTCCCAAGAATAGATTCTCACTCACTCTTCTAAGTTGACCAAACATCACCTTTAATATGAAAGGAAAAAAAGTGTTCCTCCTCTGGGAATCAAACTGTTAACTATGTCATGTAAGAAAAGTAATGTAAGTTTGACAGAGGAGTAGAACTCAACCCGACGGCTTCTAAGTTGCCATCATCTATTTCTTATGAGTTACAAACCAAGATCCTCCTCTTGAATAAAATCATTACTCTAAAACATCGTAAAGCCTGAAAAATAGTGTGTTATGAAAAACTGAAGGCATGCCAAATGGAGATTAATCATCCCTTAAGGCCACTATTACTTCTACATTTGAGCAGTTTGGTTTCAATCCTTGAAATGTAACTTAGCCCGTCTTTCATTAAGCATTGTGTTAGCCAACAGCCGTGCAGAAATGCCTTGCTACGTTTGCGTCTCGCAGAATCGTGAAAAATATTAACCAAACGTAAGGAATTTCCTTAATTCTGCAAGGCTGCTATTTCCTGTGCTGACGAATTTAGCTACGTTCTCTACAAAAACAGTGTAAACACATAACGATGGCGGCGTGCGTTGGCCCGTTTGAATTGATGAATGTTCACTTCAATAAAATTAGCTTTAAATCTATTTCTTCCAAATCTCGATAAACTCTGTCACAAAACTTTATGATCAGTTAATTTGTAATATGAACCATTTGTTATCTTCTTTAATTTCTGACTTATTCCCTATTTTTTACTCTTCAATCGAAAAAAAATTATGGGATAGCCATTCTATACGCTTCTACTTCCTTAAAGAAACGTTCTCCGATTTCTATCTCTTCCTTTACTCTTCAATGAAAACTAGGCGTAATTCCTTTTCTTCCTCCTATTCTATAATGGATCGCAGTTGTAGACTACCCTTTATCTCTATCATCAGCGAAATAGTTCGTGCAATTCACCATTTCTTTTGATTCTTACCATATCTCAATGAAATTTAACACGCTATTTTTCTTCGCTATCAGAAATATGATAATCTATTTCTTCTAATCTTCTGCGCTTACCTAAAATGTCATCTTTCTCTACTACTTCTTCGCAAAACGTTGTGGCCATTGACCTATAATTATAATGTCCTTCTATCTTAAAAGGAGTTAGTTTCTATGAATGCCAGTGCATTTACTTCCGACCCTGGATAGAAAGATAGTGAATAGGTTAATAATCTATTTCTTCTCCTTAATGGGCAATTGTGGATTCGAAATCTTTTTTTTTTTTTTTTTTCCTTTTTAAAATAGGAGATTCAAAGGCAAAACTCTTAAAGACAGTTTTCTATTCAATAACTGTGAATTATCTCTTCTACTACCATATTTAGTTTTTTCGTTGAGCCATTAATATTTTGCTTCTCGTAGTAGGATTTTGCGATTCATCATATATATGTTCTATCAATAAAAATAACCTTTTTTCATTGGCGATTAATTTCTGTTTGAATGCCATTCTCTTGATCTCAGTCCATATCAATGTTAGTTATGGTTTGAAGCTCCCAAAAAGTCCTTTTTTCTTTCCTTTTCATTCTGTTCATTTTCACGAATATGTCTAATCTGTCCTCTCCTTTTAAAAATTACCTTTATACAAAATCCCTTAATGGATTTACTTAAAAAAAAAAAAAATTTCCATAATGCTAAGTAATTTATCCATACATTTTATGTCCCTTTTTAACCATTATTGTAGCTCTTTGAACCTTATAATTTTCTAAGGGACTCATATCCCCTTTCTATAATCGTGATTCATGGCACATTTTAATTTTTTTTTTAAAAATTCTCGAGAGATCCAAAAGTTTGATTAATATATGCAAAACACTTCAGTAAATCTAACCTAAATTTGAAAGGGTTGATAATAGCAGCAAAAGAGGATGAGTTTAAAATTTCAAAAGCATAAAAGAAGGAAGTCAGAAAAGGATAGAAAGATAGCTTCTAAATACGAATATATGATGGAAGAGAATTTCTTTCTTTGTTACTTTGTTTGTTTGTTTGTTTGTTTCTTACTTTCTTTCTTTCTTTCTTTATTTCTTCTTTTTTTTCTCTATCTAAATACTTAAACGAAATAAGAGTGTCACTTATATATACTATATATATATATAATAATATACATATATATATATATATATATACATATATATACTATATCTATATACATATATATTATATATTATATATATATATAATATAATATATATATATATGAAAGAGAGAGAGAGAGAGAGAGAGAGAGAGAGAGATGAGAGGAGAGAGCAGAAGATGGAGAGAGAGAGAATGAGAGACAGAGAGAGAGAAGAGAGAGGAGAGAGAAGGACGAGAAGAGCAGCAGAAGAGCGAAAACGCCGAGTGAGTAAAAGATCTTACTGGAGTCGTCGTTATTATTATCTTTATACTATACTACTATATATATATATTTAAGTATCTCTGTTTATAGTATACTATACTAAATATATCATCATATATATAATATATATATATATATATATTATAATATACTATATACATATAATATTATCATATATATCACCTATGATAATAAATATATACTAATGATATAATATATATGATATATATACTACCTATATATTTTTATGGCAACATCTACTGAATTTAATAGCATTCTGAGGAAAAATTAATTGAAGAGTTCGATATATAAATGTTATAACCAACAGACCAGAAACAAAGAAAAACTTACCTATGCAGCACAAATTTAGATTTCTATGTATAACTATTTTAAAAAAGTTTAAAGAGGAATTGCATAGGAATCATTTAGGTAATATTTGAATAGAAGAAACAAATAGTGTGTATTAAACGAAATAAATTAAATTAATTATAAAATATATAAATTATTTAAATTATTTAGAAAGAGTAAATTAAAACTAAATAAATTATTTTTATAAAATATATTATTTTTCTTTTTATCTAAATCTATATCCAACGGTAAAGTACTCTAATCTATAATCCCTCTCTAAAGCATCTAGTTGCCATCAACATTATTTTACATTAATTTAAATTCATTTTCTTTGTCATTTTAATAAATGTTCGGAAAAAAAATCCAATTTCTTTTAAATTCTTGACTTTAAATTATGCATTTCCTTTTACGATAAATGCTATTGTCTCATTTCTCTCCATTGTGAAATTCATTTTGGCGTTTATCAACATATTCAAGATTGTTTTTTGTTTCTTTTTTTTATCTATTTTAACTTCTTAATACTTTATCTCTTTTTAGATTATTTTACCATTCATGTTTGTTGTATAATAAAGTCACCCAAGAAGAGATTCTCACTCACTCTTCTAAGTTGAACAAACATCACCTTTATTATGAAAGGAATATAAGTTTCCTCCTCTGGGAATCAAACTGTTAACTTTGTCATGTAAGGACAAGTAAGTAAGTCTTCCGAGGATAGATTCTCACCCACGCTTCTAAGGTGACCAATCATCTATTTCTTATGATATAAAACAAAGATACCTCCTCTTTGAATCAAACTGCTACTCTAAACATGTAAGAGAAAATAGATTTATGGAAAATGAAGGCTAATGAAATGGAGATTAACATCTCCTTCAATGAACTATTCTCTTTTATAGTTTGGTATCACCTTTAAAAACTTAAGCCGTTTTCATTTAAGCATTTGTGCTTACGAAACGTAAGAAATGCTCGAGTTATGCGTTAGCAAAATCGTGAAAAATGTTCACCAAACGCAAGGAATTTCCTTAATTCTGTAAGGCTGTTATTTCCTGTGCTTGCCGAATTTAGCACGTTCTTACAAAAAAAGTGTAAACAAACAAGATGGCGGCGTGGTTGGCCCGTTTGGAATGATGAATGTTTCATTCAATAAAATTAGCTTTAATTACAATTTCTTCCAAATCGATAAACTCTATCATAATAGTTAATCAGTTATTTGTAATTTGAACCATTTGTTATTTTTTATTTCTGCTTATTTCCATTTATTCTACTCCTCAAAGAAGCAGTTAGGGATAGTCATCTATATCTTCAACTTCTCAAAGAAACAGTTCTAGATTACTATCTCTTCCTTTTACTTCTCAACAGAACTAGCGTAAAATCATTTTTTTCTCTTATTCTATAATGGAGCAGTTGTAGACTACCCGTTTACTAATCATCAACGAAATAGTTGTCAATCACATTTTTTATTCTACTTCTCAAGGAGTGATCAGCTTTATATTTTTTCTACATTTCAAAAAAAAATTGTTTTTTCAATCTATTCTTCTAATCTTCAATGGAGCAATTATTGACCAGCTTTCTTTCTCTCCTACTCTTCGCATGAACAGTTTGCATTGACCTATAATTCTTCTATTCATGAAAGGAGTAGCTATGAATGGCCATGCAATTATTCCACTCCTGATAGAAGTAGTAATGGATAATAATATATTTCTTCATCTTAAATGGGCAATTGTGGATTCGAAATAATTTTTTCATGTTCTTTAAAAGAGGAGATTTAAAAGGCAAACACTTCAAACAGTTTGTTATGAATCAATGTGAATTATTCTTCCACTCAAATTAGTATTTGGCTGTCATTCTCTTGATCTCAGTCTATTTCAATGTTATTTATAGTTTGAACCTCCCAAATAGTGTTATTTTTCTTTCCTTTTCATTCTGTTTATTTTCATGGATTTATCTAATCTGTCCTCTCATTTTAGAAATTATCTTTATACAAAATCCTTTAACGGATTTATTTAGAAAAAAAAATAATTTTCCATAATACTAAGTAATTTATCCATATATTTTATGTCCCTTTTAACCCCATTATTGTAGCTCTTTGAATCTTATAATTTTCTAAGGGACTCGTATCCCCTTTCTGTAATCGTGATTCATGCCACATTTTAAAAAAAAATTTAAAAGTCTCGAGAGATCCAAAAGTTTGATTAATATATGCAAAACACTTCAGTAAATCTAACCTAAATTTGAAAAGGTTGATAATAGCAGCAAAAGAGGATGAGTTTAAAATTTTAAAAGCATAAATGAAGAAAGTCAGAAAGGGATAAAGGTAGCTTCTTAATACGAATATATGATAGAAGAGAATATCTTTCTTTCTTTCTTTCTTTCTTTTTCTTTCTTTCCATCTTTCTTTCATACAACTTTCTTTCTTCTTTATTTTCTCTCAATCTAAATACTTAAACAAAATAAGAGTATCCCTTTCATACTACTTTCTTTCTTTTTTTTTTTTCTCTCTACCTAAATAATTAAACGAAATAAGAGTATCACTTATATATATATATATATATATATATATATATATATATATATATATATATATATATATATATATATACTATATATATATACTCTTTATATATATATATATATATATGGAGCCAACATCAAGAAGCCCCAATACGTGCTGACTTTAAAAACTATAACGGCTACAGGAAAATAAATATAATATTTTGATTTAAACAGAGCTCATCAACCCATGAATACTTAAAACATGATGCTCTTATGATAATTATTAATAACTTGCCTTAAATATTAGTATAATCTTGGATCTGGCAAGCGAGCGTACGTTCTCATCAACCTTCAATTCCTGCAGTAATGAGAGCAAGGGTTGCAAATGAGTGTTTTGTTTTTATTTGCTCTAAGAAAATGTTATTTTCTTTTTATTTTGCTTTAAGGGGGGTTCGGCGAGCCGACGGAAGGATAGTCCCCATCTCGTCTAGGTAGGCCGAGAAACCCCGACTCTGTCCATCTTTTGTGGTTTTACCCATTGGGTATCCTTTAGTTAAAAGAAAAAAATTCTTATTTGGCACCTTTGCGCGCTCCCTCAGAGTACTCGATCTTCTTCGTGTTCTCAAAAGAAACCGTAATTTTTCCAACATTTTTAAATAATTTTTAAATTTTTAAAAAGCGTTTTTGTTTTTTTATTTCATGGGTAACAATATCTCCTGATCAGCTATTACAATGACATTTATTTTCGTGCAGCTGTTATAGTTTTTTATTACATGCATGTGTCTTTCAGGATGCTGACCATATATTTATATATATATATATATATATATATATATATATATATATATATATATATATATATATATATATATATATATTTATTTTTATTATTATTATTATCTGCTCACTATGCTGCTGTATATAGAAAGAAGAGAGAGAGAGAGAGAGAGAGAGAGAGAGAGAGAGAGAGAGAGAAAGAAAGAGAGAGAGAGAAAGAGAGAGAGAGAAAGAGAAAGGTTGCTGGGGTCGTCGTTGATATATATATATATATATATATATATATATATATATATATATATATAATATATATATATATATATATATATATAACTCTGCTATATATGTATATATACTCTGCTCATATATATATATATATATATATATATATATATATATATATATGTCAATTTTTATTGAATTTATTAACATACTGGAAAAATTATTTGAAGAGTTTGATATATAAATGTTATAACCGACAGACCAGAAATGAAGGAAAAACTTACATTTGCAGCGCAAATTTAAATTTCTATGTATAACTTTTTAAAAAAAGTTTTTAAAGAGGAATTGCATTGGAATCATTTAGGTAAATTTGAAAAGAAGAAACAAATAATGTGTATTAAATGAAATAAATTATATTATTTATAAAATATATAAATTATTTAAATTATATAGAAAGAGTAAATTAAAAGGAAATAAATTAATTTTATAAATTATATTATTTTTCTTTTTATCTAACTCTATATGCTACGGCAAAGGACTCTAATTTATAATCCCTCTAAAGCATCTAGTTGCCATCAACATCATTTTACTTTAATTTAAATTCATTATTTTTTGTCATTTTAATAAAATGTTCGGAAAAAAATCCAATTTCTTTTAAATTCTTTACTTTAAATTATGCATTTCCTTTTACGATAAATGCTATTGTCTCATTTCTCTTCATTGTGAAATTCATTTTGGCGTTTATCAACATATTCAAGATTGTTTTTTGTTTCTTTTTTTAATCTATTTTAACTTCTTAATACTTTGTCTCTTTTGAGATTATTTTACCATTCATGTTTATTGTATAATAAAGTCTCCCAAGAATAGATTCTCACTCACTCACTCTTCTAAGTTGACTAAACATCACCTTTAATATGAAAGGAAAAAAAGTTTCCTCCTCGGGAAATCAAACAGTTAACTTTGTCATGTAAGTACAAGTAAGTCTTTCAAGGATAGATTCTCACGCACGCTTCTAAATTTACCAATCATCTACATCTTATGATATAAAACAAAGATACCTCATATTTGAATCACACTGTTTTTGTTTTTTTTTTTTTTACAGTTGTCACCACCACTCACTGGCAGAGCCCTATTCAAGGAGGGGGTGTTACTCTAAACATGTAAGAGAAAATAGTTTTATGGAATATGAAGGCCAATGATTTAAATGGAGACTAACATCTCCTTCAATGCACTATACTCTTTTAGAGTTTAGTATCACCTTAAATAACTTAAGCCGTTTTCCTTTTAGCATTTTTGCTCATGAAACGTAAGAGATTCTCGAGTTTGCATTTGCAAAATCATGAAAAATGTTCTTACAAAAAAGGTTAAACAAACAAGATGGCGGCGTGGTAGGTCGGTTTGGATTGATGAATGTTTCATTCAATAAAATTAGCTTTAAATCTAATTTCTTCCAAATCGAAAACTCTATCACAATAGTGTGATCAGTTATTTGTAATATGAACCATTTGTTATTTTTTTTTATTTCTGCTTATTGCAAAACCATATGCTCCATCATAACAGCTGATTCCTATTGTTTGCAAACAAAAGTGACTTTATGAGAAATCGCGTTCGTTTATGCACGAAATTCGTGCTAAAACTGGGTAAGCATTTCTTATCGAGCGTAAGCACAAATGACAAAAACGAAAACGGTCTTAACAAGATAAAATGCAAAATATTTTTATCAAATTTTCAAAATTGCTCCCCTACCCCGCATGACAGACGTATTATTTTCAACTTTCTACATTTTTAACAGAAAAAGAATCGTAGAAAAAAAAAACATCCGAACTATATTTTGGAAAATATTTTAATGAATAATGTTAATGAAATTATTCTTGACCCTACCACACCAAAAGAGAAAATATAATAATAATAATAAAAAGAACAAAAATTCTTTCCTTTCCATTTACTTTGACTTCCAGGGATTTGTTTAATCTGTCCTTGCTTTTAGAAGTTACCTTTATACTAAATCTTTTAATGGATTTTTTTTAAAAAGACTTTTACTTAAATCTATGTACTTTTTCCATATATTTTATGGTCCTTTATGACCCCATTATTATAATTCTTTGAACCTTATAATCTTCTAAGGGACTCGTATCTCCTTTCTATAATCGTGATTCACGACACATTTTTATTATTTAAAAAAAAGAGAAAAGAAAAAAAAAAGAAAGCCTCGAGAGATCCAAAAGTTTAATTAATATATGCAAAACATTTCAGTAAATCTAACCTAAATTTGAAAGGGTTGATAATAACAACAAAAGAGGATGTGATTAAAATTTGAAAAACATAAAGGCAGGAAGTGAGAAAGGGATATTATTGAATTTCTTCCTATCTTCCTTTTGTTTCTTTCTTTTTTTCATTAATTCTCTTTCTTTCTTTTACTTTTCCATAAATTCTTTCTTTCTTTCTTTTTTCTTTTTTTTCTTTCTTCCTTAATTTCTTTTTTACTTTCTATTTCACTCTCCCACTAAAT